>VACF01002469.1:157370-325491 GCA_006891605.1 Pleurozium schreberi | reverse complement strand
TAATTTTGTTATTACTTATCGACCGGGCAAACAACTAGAAGAATCTTCTAGAGATCATGTCCCTAACATTAATGTTAGGGACATGATCTCTAGAAGAACCTTCTAGTTGTTCTTACTTTAGATTAATCTTAGGACATGACCTCTAGAACCTTTTACTTCCTTAGTTTAATATTAGTTCCTTTTACTTTAGATTAGAGTATATATAGGGGTCGAGGCTAAATAGTTGTTTAGTTTCGACATTACATCTTTTGGAGTTTCTCAGATATAAATCCTTGTATCTTTGTATCATTGTGTCCGTGACACTTGGAGTGGGGTGTGGACTGGAACTAGGGTTGGAAAGTGCATTGGAGCTTGAATTGGAGCTAGGGTTGGAGTGTGGTCTGGAGCTAGGATTGGAGTGTGAATTGGAACTTGAATTGGAGCTTGGATTGAGGTGTGAATTGGAGCTTGAATTGGGGTGTGAATTGGAGTTAAGGCTTGGTTGTGAATTGGAGCTTGGACCGGAATGGAAACTATATCTTGGTTTGGAGTTAGGAACTTAGAATTGGGGCTTGAAATGGAGTTTGGATTGGGGCTTGGAATGGAGCTAGGATTGGGATGGAGACTGGAATATCAACTAGAGGTTGGACCATGGTATGGATTGGAGACTCCATTGGAGTGTAGATTGGAGGTTGGACTAAAGTATTGGTTGAAGCATGGATATGAGGTTGGATTAAAGTTTGCGATGTAATAGGACTAGAAATTGGTGATTGAATTGGAGCTGGGATTGATGAATAAAAGGGAGGTTGGCACTAGAAGAAAACAGTGTTTTTCTGGATCCTGCGTTTTGACATCCGGATGCAGGGTTTGACGTTCATCTTAGCGTCTGAAAAATCGCGTTAGCTTGGACGTGCGATTTGCACGCCATGTCTAGGCAGATTTTCACGAAATCCGGCCGGACATCAGAAAAAACATTGGTCAACGGGGATCCAGGAGTTCGACATCTGGCGTCCACCTTAGCGCGGGAAAGCCAGCGTGGTACTTTTTTCATCCATTGCCCGTCCATGACGTGTCATCCAACGTGTCATGCCATGTAGCAACTCAAAAATTGGCTGCCGTGGCATCCAGAGAATCAGAGATGCTGACGTGGCAATATTTTGGAGCAACCTCATTGGTCATTTAAGAATGCAAGGATGTTTTCAAAGACATCAATGTAGACGTGCTAACGTCTACATTGATGTTTTGTTGGACATCCTATGTCTATGCGGTTTGTGTCACCCATAGTTGTGGACGTTTTTTATGACATCACAATGTTTGGTGTGATGTTTGTATGAAGCATCACGACGTGATGATGTTTTTTACAACATCACAACGTCTGGTGTGGTGTCACAAAAGTGTAACTACATGTCAGACGCATATACAATTTTGAAAATAACATGTTATATACAATATACTATACACCATATACAATACAAAATACAAAATAAATACAACAATCAAGGTAAATAGCCCTACATCAAATAACCTCTTAATTCAAGTATATACCTTAAATTACAAGGAATGATCTCCCCAAGTTAGTTGGACTTGGAGTAGGATGGACTATTGGGGATTTGATAGGAGCCAGAGGTGGTGAAGTAGTGCCATAAGGTATTACCGAAATATTGACAATGTTGTGAGGAATTTGAACTATAACAATATTATCCTTTGAAACAAAAGTTGGACGAATAGAATGAATTGGACTTGGCATGAGGAGTGACATTAGTATTGACACAACTACAAATCTAATGAACATCATGGTCTTCATAATGAAAATCACAATACAAGAAAATGAATTTTAGAAAATATATAACGAAATAACTCAAAGATAAAATATGATGGTTGAATAACACTCTAAGATACAATTTTATATTACTTATAGTTGAATGAAATAGAGTCTCAATTTTATTTCAATTTTAGAATTTACATTTTATTTATACTTCTTTTTTTAACCTCTAACTATTTTGATAAAGTTTTTTGGTAAAATTTAGATATTCTATATTTAATAAACGCCAACATGAAGTAGAAATAATAAATGAATCCCAATATAGAAACATATGTGAGTGATTCAAAATGGAATAAAATTAATTGTGTACTTTTACTTTTAACCAAAATTGAAATAGAAGTCATGTTTATATTTATTTAATTTAGAAGAGTAAAAATAGCAAAATATCAAAATCTTTGGAGTCTCTTTAACTGAGAGAATTTGCTTTTGTTTTGATTTCTGGTGAACACTGAACACCTCTTTTTTTCTTAATGAACATGTATGGTTTGTGATTTTTGGTTATTTGATGTAGCATTGTTTCATTCATGATTTTAGCACATAGAGACAAGAATCTTGTTTTTCTAAAGAATTTTGAATAGACTAGAAGATTTTTGAGGCCTTCGGAAGATTGGAAGTTCCTGAACTAAGGAAACTTTGGAAATTCTACCACATAAGCAATCAGACGTGGAGTAGAAACTGCCATGTCAGATAATAATATTTAATGAATTTTTAAAATTATTTTTGGAAAATTTAAGTAATTCAAATCATTTTTGAATTATCATTATTTTTCTATAAATAATCATAATTTATTATTCTAGACAACAGGACTGGTTCACTGCATTGGGAACAAGCCTGAAACAATCTCCCAATGCCCTCAAATCTCCTCTAATGAAATTTTTTATGTAATCTTAATCATTCTAGGTATACTTAGGTGATTCCAAATTTTGGACTTGTCAAACTTAATTATTCTCATACATTTTACATTAGAATCTTGACTTGAATTATTGAATTCAACTACATTTTGGCTTTGTAGTCACCTATGTGCATGACAATGGCACCTTTAGGATTATCATATACCCTCGTAGAATAAAGATGAAGTCCAACAACACTTCATTTTGTTCCATGCTATGTTTAGGACCATTTAAAAATCATGGTTTAATAGAATCGTGTATCAAGCCCTTTGAGGCAAACAAACGAAGTCCTTTGAAATTTCTATACTCATAAAGAATCTAGTAGTTCATGAGATTTTAGATTCACCTTCTAAGCTAAAACAATATTAGAGGCACATAGACTCTGTGGGATAGACTTGGCCCATATTGATGGTTTGCAAATCATCATGAAGTAAAGAAATCAAGCAATACATCTACTTAAAACTAGAAAGAAATATGTGAATCTTGAGAAACCATTAGTTTTGTAGATGCTCATATAAGCCTAAAGTAAGCTACCAAAAGATATTTATTATAGATTGTCCAACAAAAAAATAATCTCTAATCCCAGAGTACTTTATATTTATTACAATTTGTCATTTTTTTTCACCTTGTCATCCGTGATGAAAATTGGAGGTTTGAACTTCATATTCCCCTTGAGTATTGTAAGGGTCTCCATTCATGCTTATTGTAATATTCTACACATTAAAGCTCTTAAAAAAAGCAAATCCATTTTGATGCTTTTATAATACAAGCAACAATATGAATCTACCATCAATACTTAAGACATTTACCTATGAGGACCTTAAAATGACTAATATTGTAAAGATTATACACATTGTAAACAAATTTGATTTAGTCAATAAGTTTCAATCTATTTTAAATTCATATATGTATATTCACGCACATTAGTTATGTTTGTTTTAACATATTATTTGGATGTGCAACAATGCTCAATTACTAAGTTCATTGCAAAACTTACTCGAAGCCACCTTACTCGAAGCCTTAATTAATTTTCAATTTCGACAAGGTATTTCAATTGTCTCTTCAATTTGTTTATGTGAAAGCAATGACAATAGCCTTCATTCATGACAAACCAAATTAATCTAAACCACAATTTTTTAATATAGATGGATAGATCCTACTGTCACAAACATGGAATAAACACGATAGTGAGTCATTAGAAAGACAGTGAACAAAGTGAGCAAAGTTCTCTTTGCAGTTATCTTGTGTAGTGAACCTAAACTAAAATTGTGATACAACGAATATATTGAGACTTTTTGCAGTCTCATTATTATCCTCGACTCGAGGATAAACCGCTTTATCTCTTCACTAATATTTTTTTATAAATAGGTGACAACACCAACTTTTAGAATTTCATTATAGGATTATTATTTGAATATTATTTATATTTTATTTCAATTACAAATTTTTTAAATGAATTTCTCAATAATTAGCATTTTGTCTCAAAATCTGCAAAAAGTCTCAATATAACGAATATGGCCTTATAACATAATTTCACATTGCTCAGAGGGTTGAAGTACTAAGTATTTGTACCACTACATTAGACTTCAAAACTAGTTGGTAGGTAATTTATAGTAATATGGATAGTTGCATCATTAATTTTATTTTATATAATTAGTTTGAAGTTATAATTTATCACTTCTTAAAACTTCTTGAAATTAAATGAAAATCAACCAAATTCGTCAAACAAAGGCTAATTCAGATAATATTCTTGTAAGTAAATAGTCTCGTGCCAACCAATACTTAGTACAAAACTTTTATGATTGTTCACTTGATCACATGTGTATCAAATTGGAAATAAAGCCTAGCCTAATTATAGTTTAGAATGTAAACTTCTATTTTTTTAATTTAATTAAATTTTAAACATTAAAATGAAACAAGCATGTGGCACATTTGAAACTACTCATTTTAGATCCTAACTCCACAATCATAGGTCTTTTAAAAAAGTATAATATTATTTCATCCTACACTAATTTAATTAGTGTAGGAATAGTATGATTTTACCTAATTAGTTTGACATACATTTATAAAGAAAATTGATATAGCTCACTCAATGGCCATTTAATCAATCCTCATTTCTAACTCAATTTGACTTTTTGAATTATATGTAAGTTAAAACCACACTTTGAACACCTTGTAATTATATTATCTACACTCACATTTTCTCTATGTTTTTGTGTTACCAGTTCCCATTAACTTCCTAAACTAACCAATGTAGTGTTCACAATATAGTGATAGTAATCAAATGATTTAATCCCTCAACGCTCAAGGGGACGAAAAGTGTCCTCACACAGTCTTGCAGTCCACTTTGAAGCGCTGTAACATTTGCATCCAATGTCTGATTTCAATAAAAACTTGTTGGAAAAGTTGCGCATACTAGTCTAGTTTCTATGGTAAAAATTTCAGATCAATCCAAGACGTATTGAAAGTCATTTGAAGTTCTGAGTTCTCCGGTTCAATTTAGGTTCATCACAATGCATTGTGATGGCTGCAACTTCAGGGGATTGTATCTTTTTCATCAAATATTTGTTTTCAATAAAAATTGTTGTTTTTTGTTCCCATAAAGGTCTAGTTATTGTGGTGAAAGTTTCATGCCAATCCAAGTCGTTTTTAATGTTTGGAAGCGATTCAAAGTTCAAAATCCAGAATTTTTTGCATTTCAGTGAACTTCGGCGGCTCATAACTTCTTCGCATATGTTGGAAAAGTTGAGCTTATTAATCTAGTTTGTGTGGTTAAAATTCATTTCCATCCGAGACGTTATGAATGGCTGAGAGGCATTTTAGTAGGAGGCTCAACCATAGGTGTGATTTTTTGCTACTTTTTTCACTTTTTTTTCACATTTCAAATCCATTTCGCAAACACAATGAGTCATTTTTATGATATTTTTTTTTCACCAAAGTGTTTATATTCTGGTTTTGAATCATTTTGTAGCTTAATTTTTTTTCATTTGAGTCGGTTTAGAAATCAAATATTACCTCCAAATGTGTTTTCAAGGAAATTTCAGCACCTTTTTTCAACACTAAAACATTATAATCTTTCGATCTACACAGTCAAATGACCCCAAATTTGTTCCACAACATCTACAACATGCACGGTACCACATAGTACAATTGAGATCTTCATAACTAACTAAAAGTGAGACTTTTAACACTTGCAAAGGGAGGATGCTTTCAAGCATAATTGGACCTTGGTCGTTGAGGGATTAATGCTTGCATGGGAACTTTTTCCTTTCACGTAAATCCATCATTTATTTGTTTTGTAACATACGACCTTCAAAGCTTGCAACAAAGACTGAGCAACACGACACAACCATGGTAACCAGGTTTGAGCCGGAATTATATGCCATAGGTTTTTCCCCGTCATGACACAAGAGGAGGAACACAAACAACCTCCATGCAAGCAATGTTAGCCCGGGGAATTGAACTGTCAACCTCATGGATGCACTTGGTGGTTCCTACCACTTGCGCCATCACCCGGGATAGGGTCATTTCAAACCTATAACCATATAAGAAAATCTTGTAACAACATTAAGGTAGGAGGTCCATCAAGCGCCCATCTAAGGTCTGTAGCTGAATTTTGGCAAGGTGAAACTGCTTGAAATAATTTTCAGTAAATTTTCCTTGAAAGACAAATGGAATTGGCATCTAACCCAAGTCGTTTCATATTTTTTGGAGCTTTAAGGAATTAGTTATGAATTTTTGAAGTTGCAAAAAAGTGCATTTCAATGGGCTCTAAAACAAACCACCTCCTCAATTGTAGACTGCTTGTACATTGGAGAGTGCAAAATGTACCTCCAGAGCCTGATTGGTATTTGAACATGCTCCATTTTAGGACCTCCTACTTTATGTGATTGACAAATGGTGTGATTAGAGAATGAAAATGAATTTGTTTACTTTGAGTATTCATTTGGATTTCATGCACTATTTTGTTCAATCTTCCTCTTTTGGTCATGTGATGGATTAGAAAACACTCAAATAAACCAACCCATAGTGGCCCAAATCACATTAACTAAAGAATTAGACTGAAGCTTATTGCATAAATGTAGGATTTGGCAAGAAGGAAGGAAACAAACACGGACAGATGAAATAATGACAGTTCGGAATTCAGTGTAGGAGATGCTGCAAAATTCGTAGAATGCAAGACAGTAACGGAATTTCATAGGTACCGTACCAGCATGCAATGGGCGAAGTGTCTGCAATGGGCACATTTTCCTAAATTTAAATTGAAGGGAGGCAGACTAAATTAATTCCAAATAGGTAAACATACCAAATCTCTACCAATCAGCAAATTTTAAATCACACAAAAAAATTTCAAACCGTTACTAACCAGATAAGACGCTATTGATGATCTTCAAATACAAAATTGGACTACAATGATCGAAAATATATGCATTTAAATGTGGAAGAGTTACAGAACTGATGATGCATGCCCCTACTGGACATAACAAAATGCAATCGGTAAAGAAATGCACGAAGATTTCATTAAAACAATATTCTTCTCTTCTAAAGACACTGAGAGAAACATCATTGCGATTGTTATCAGCAAATACAGAACTCAAATGAAATGGAGCCAGCTCAGTGTAGGTTTCACAAAAGCTCTTTGAAGAGAGAAAGTAGCACTCATATCCACCCCATTTATGCCTGCACAAAATTTCCAAAATGAAAGATGTTAGGACCATTCCCTAATAGCAAGTAAATCCATCTCCTAAGCTAGATATAAAGATATAGACCAAATGACCATGTTTGAAATAAATCAGTCTCTCAAGTGGCAATACAAACAGCAAATGAAATGAGCAAAAGATTCAAGCTGAGCGCACCTTGTTCGCAATATTGCTGGAAAGCCAGTCAAGCCCTTCGTAGAGACCCTCTCCAGAGGTAGCACAAGTACTCTGGATGTACCTGAAAAGAGGAGAAGTAAAACAAATATGTTTATCGTGTAAAATAGAACCTCAAATTCCAAATAGAGGAAAGCCAGAAGCTCACATATAGAACAGAATCATGCAAATGAGAGAACAGTGTTTACCAGTGGCGTTGACGAAGCGAGTGCAGACCAAGCTTATCGGTGATCTCAGCAGCATTCATTGCATTTGGCAAATCCTGTTTGTTGGCAAACACTAGTAGGACAGCATCCCGCAGCTCATCCTTCACAAYAAGAAAAAATAGTTACAACAAGTATCAAAGACAATCTATAMGCAAGGAARTCCTGATACAACATTAACAAGAMGGTATGAAAATGTCTAGATCAAAGCAGGCAATCAGAGTTGGCAATCCCAATCGAAAAAGATAACAGTGAGAAACTTAATCTCCATTTCTTACRGAATATGGCAAGGAATGAATCTTSCACTTTATCGAGACACAAATAGAATCATGAGGCACATCAGAGAAATTCAATAGATACCTCATTCAGCATCCGATGCAGTTCGTCCCTGGCCTCCACAACACGGTCTCTATCATTACTATCCACCACAAAGATGAGACCCTGGGTATTCTGGAAGTAATGCCTCCACAGTGGCCGAATCTGAATACACCCGAAAACGCAGAATATGTGAAAAAGGATGAATAAATTATAAGCCAGTTTACACGCTAATTCCAGCATTGACCCGCCAGWGTCCTCCAAYGAATATAATATGATCAACCACGAGAGCAATAAGACGAATATTTACCTTGTCTTGACCTCCGACATCCCACACGGTGAAACTAATGTTCTTGTATTCCACAGTCTCCACATTGAAACCTACACGAGAAAACAGMAGGAGGTCAGAATTTCCCCAGGTAGATAAAGCTTCCCAAGAGTGTCGGCTCATCCTATCATAAATTCGGCAACAAAAAAGAAAATAGAATTAAGCAATCAAAGTCAACGGAAGTCCTGAAACCTACACCCTAATCCTTCACTTAAACAATACACACGTAKTCGCACAGAGAACGGGCTTTGAAAGAAAGMACATGTGCTTCTTTCCTCGCACAACGCCATGCCATCATCTAATTATTCACGAAACTGTTACCCTCACGTCTATGACGTTCACGAAAAGTATACACAACTAATACAATAAACAGATCCAACTTAATGCGCAAATCTGGAAATAACCTATCGAAAACACTCCTGACACAACGCAAATACACTGCCTAAAAATGACCACGATTTCGCAGGAGACATCCTAAGAATCTCCAAAACCTAAGCTAAGTAACTCAATCCCAACATCCAGAGACATCCAAACTAAAGCAAGCACAAAAGCCAAAGCCAGAACCACAAACATAGATCTTAACAAATCGACGCTGGAAACAAACACCCKSGCACTACATCAACGTTCTCCCAAACCTATACCCCAACCGAACCTCAAATCCTACCCCCGTACCAAACCCTCGCCATCGGACCCAACCACGCGCACAAACCATAACTAAAAACAAGAGMAATATATGAGCGGAAGCACATACCGATGGTGGGAATGGTGGTCACGATCTCGCCGAGCTTGAGCTTGTACAAAATGGTGGTCTTACCAGCCGCGTCGAGACCGACCATGAGAATACGCATCTCCCGCTTGGAGAAGAGCTTCTGGAAGAGCTTGGTGAAAGTGAGCCCCATGGCGGCAACAGCAGCCCGCCCAGAATGCTTAGACAAAAAGGCGAAGAGAGATCGGGCGAGGAAGGACCGATGCGGCGATTGCGAGGGCAAAGCTCTAACCCTGAAGAGGCGAGCAGGACTGATGGAAGAAGCTTGGCAACAAAACAGTCGCACTGAGATTGAAGGGCGGGCAAGGAGGAAAGGATGTTGGGGGAACCGGGGAAACCCCCGGGTATGTGCCGGTCATGTGAGGTGGCGGTATTCCGGGGGGTTGGGACCTAATCGAGGTGACGATCGTGGGGGCAGGACTTCTTCCCCCGTCTCATTCATTGGTGCTGGAATTATTATTAACTTATTGCCGTATGGTTTTAAGTTTACTACCCCTGATTCATGTGTGCGTGTGCCTTTATAAGTTATTAAAGACACGGCTATCTTAATTAAGTGCAGGCTAAAAGTATTGTTGCATTGTAAAAATTAAATAACAAATAATAAATTATAAGGTAGGAGGTCTATAAAGCGCCCATCTAAATGCTGAAGCTGAATTTTGGCAAGGTCAAATTGCTTGAAAACATTTTCAGCAAATTTTCCTTGAAAGACAAGTGGAATTGGCAACTAACCCAAGTCTTTTCATATTTTTTGGAGCTTTGTGGAATTAGTTATGAATTTTTGAAGTTGCTGAAAAGTGCATTTCAATGGGCTCTAAAACCAACCACCTCCTCAAATGATGATTGTTGGTACATTGGAGAGTGCAAAATGTATCTCTAGAGCCTGAATGATTTTAGTACATGTGCTCCATTTTAGGACCTCCTACCTTAGTGGTACCAAAGTTGCAAGTGACAACAATTTTGTGCACTTACTAAGCTTGGTTAGGAAGAGAAATCCATGTACGTGGAATAGGATTATTAAAGGGACCAAACAACTTAAGGGAATTATTGTGGAAAACTGGAGATATTTCAAATACGATGTACAACCCCTAGACACTTCAATAATTATTGATGTACAACAAAGGTAGATATTTATATTGTGTGATATGTCGATTAATCAGTATGGGTCCCCTTAAAACCCCTACTAGTGTAGCTTTGATATGTAACATATTTCCATATGCCTTACGTAATGTTCTTAATTGGAGATATCCCATCTCCCTTGTACAACATTAACAACCACTGTGGGGTCTTTTTTGCTATTCCAAAGTGAGGGCCTAGTGCTGCAACTTCCCAACCACTTGGAGATAGTAGAGTTGCAACTTCCCAACAAGCCTATGACTCTCTATAGATTAAATTCTTTACTGAATTCACTCCCATAGATCCAAAGAGGGCTTTTGAGGGGGATTCAACCAATCTTAAAGGGGAATGGTTTAGACCACTATGTTGGAATCCTAAGAAGAAAAACATCTCTTTTTAAATATTGAAGCTAACGTGTAAGTAGATTGGATCTCTATTCAAACCTTACCATGACTGAATTGTTTCTAGGGGGGGCATGTGACATAATTATTTGTATATGCTTCATATAAGAAAAGAACGCTTGAAAAACATTTTGCTTCCCTTAGAATCTTAGAAAGAGAGATATCTTTTTTAAAACATCAAGGTATCYATAAGTTGATTGTAGCTCCATTCAAACCTTGCCATGACTTCATCGTCATTTGGGTCCAACCCTTTCGTCAAGGAGGGCAATCCATTACATCTTAATCTTATACACATTAAGTTATCTTTCTATTAAAGTGGACCAATCCATTACCATCACCTTTTTTATTTCACCCTCATACACCTAAACGATACATTTCAAAAGAAAAATATGCACCACACATATATGAAGGTGGAATTGAAAAGGTGAAGGTAATAAGCTAGATCACCTAAGTAGATGTCTATATTCACTATTCATTATTCAAAAACTTTCATTAGGAGAAATATGAGCCCTTCAAAAGGGTGCAAGTTCAAAAGGGCCGTGGTGCTGTTATGGAAAAAAAAATTGAAATCGTGCGTGGTACTACTAGTGCCACGTCAAATCCTCAATAAATAAAAATATGTTTTTTTTAATTATAAAAATAATTAAAAAAAAAAATTGTTATGTCACAGGGCCTTGCGGCTGATTCGTTTTGATAGCCTTTTGGAGGGCTCATATTTCTCCTAATGATGTTCAAGAATTTTCTAGAAGTACACAAAGTATTCATTGTTCAAGTAGGGAGATTGCCAAACTAGTCTTTTAGTTTGCATATGAGGTATCCAACCTATTTTTGATCAAACCCCTTCCATTTCCAATCTATAGGTTGGTCTCTTTTCGTGAAGTTGTGGTGCATTATGATTGGTTGCAAGGCTTTCAATATTATACCACCCCTTGGTCAATTCTACAATTTGCCCACAATCACAAACAAAAAGGTCTATATCACTATTATAATTCAAAGAGAATCATCCACTAAAAAAATTGTAGGAATAACATTTTGTGTGATCAGATTTTGGAAAAATATATAGTTCTTCCAAACTCTATTTTTGTACATGGAAAAGCATTCCACATTCAAATAACTTGTGCTCCAAATATGCGTAATTGCTTAAGTGGTTGGAAATGGGTAAGCTACCTCAGTTTGAGGATATGTTGCGATAAGTTACTATGAATTGACTATAATTACAAACTAATATGTATGGAGAAGAATTGGCTACGGCAAATTGACCCCTTATATAAGGTAAATTTAAAAATTGCCCCTATTTTGTGCTATGTCAATTTTGTATTTCTTATCCAGCGGTAGTGAATTTGAGGCCTCTGATTGCAATTATGAATTCCCAATTTGCAAATTTTATCACATGTGGCAAATAAAAAAATCCAGTGTTTTCTCCAGGGTTAAAAAAGGGGGCAATAAGGGGGTCAGTTCGCCCTGGCCGTATGAAACTCTGTTACTTGCAATGACGGATGTTTTACATTTTAATGTTTTATGATTTGAGAGAGGAGCCGGCAACCAATTATGGAAAGCCACGTGGACTGAATGGTGCATGACCACTCCCCCTCCAAAAGAGGTTGCTTGTATTTCAAGCGAAGTTGGCCTGTGGCAATTGGACATTTGTAGCATGTSGGCTATGCCACACCACCTGGGAATTGTTTAATTTAATCTTTTTGTAAAAACTCAAAGCTGTAGTTTGTTTCTTTGTTCTTCAACTGGGGGTGGCTCCGAAAAATCTGGTTCCCAAACTACATCTAAGCATAATTGGATATAGGGATTCGTTGAGAAATCAAGCTAAAATGAGCGTGTGCAAAAATAAAGATGAGGAAGAAATGAATGCAAAAAGAAAGGAATTTTTTTTCTCAACAAATATTTTATTCAACATGAATGTTTTTTTTTCCATTTAGATCTATTTTTGTCTCATAGTTTGACCTATGACAACTAGCTTTGGAACTTGTTTCTAATTAAATGTGAGCCATTCACGTGTAGGTAAATTGAATCTTTTCAATCAACAGTAAAGCCAACTGTTTTTGACCACCCAATTGAACCCCTAGAGGAAAGAGCACCTATAAGGTAGAACCACCCATTACCAACTAGTGCCCTATAGCCAACCATAGATTGACTTATTTCCAACCAAGGCTAGAATGGGTTTTTTTCATCTTTTCAAAGTTGGGACTAAAAGTTCATGATACATGTTCCAAAGTAGTGCAAAAAAAAGTAGGAAGCACTATGTGGAAAAGTATTTTTTTGAATGATCAGAATTAGAAGAGTCTAGAGATCGGCTATGGGTCCAGAGCACTTTTTGCCTTTCAAAATTCATAGTAATTCCAATTCATTTGATAAAATTACCAAAGTTTTTGCAATCCTCATCATTTTTATCAACACACCTCTTAAAATATTTACCTCGCATTTCATAGCTTCAGATTCGTCCAAATTCCTTATTTGGTTGGTTATAGGTGGTTCTACCTTAATCATTGACAATAACACCTGAGTACACTTACTATTATAAAACATATGTTATACTTATTGTATCTTATTGCCTGACAACTAAATAAGGATGAGTCTAAGGCTCTTCACCATGTATTTTTGGTACATTGTATTGTTTGGTATGGCTGGTACAGCCACTTTTGAGTGCATTGTGACAAAAGTGTCACAATGCACCCAAAATCCAATTTGTATTTATTAATTCTTTGGTACCCCGGAACTTTTTAAATTAAATTATGTTAATTGTTATGCTCCCCCCCTCCTCCAATTTGTAATTTTGAGGTGAGGATGGGGTGCCATTCAATATGGGATAAATACCATATCATTGTATTATAACTGTATCTCGTATTGATATCACATCCGTATCCATATCCGTATAGTACTTGTATCCATATAATACATATATGTATATTATATATGTATCCATATCCATATTTGTACATCATATATTGTATATTGTATAGTATCTATACCGTAATTCTACTTGTATTCGTATCCAAAGATGTTTTGAAGATCAATGGTATCCGGGGGGAAGGAGAGATTTATTTTTATTTTTAAATCAACGGTTCTGAATTTTTCATTTGGGGGAGGGGGGAGGAAATGGAAAACTCGAGGTGACAGCCTCTTTCCACTGAATTGTTTGTAGGTGTGCCAAGAATCAACACTTGACTCTCCTACACCTACGTTTTCCAAGTATACATCTTGTGTTATCATTATCTCAATTTTAGTATTGCTTTTTGAACCAAATGAAGGTGTCACATTTGGGGCATTGATGATTACAAGTGCACATACCTCAATTGMAATCTGCTTACAAGACCCAAATTATAAAAATTCTTGCATAAAATACACAAATTGCGTTCACAAAAGCATACAATGATTTATTATACTTATATTTTTTTTCCTTTGAAAATTCATAATGTACTTGTGCATTGTACCAATAGAATGTTTGCCAAGAGGTCATGACATCTCCTATGGACTTTAAAAAAGTACCAACAAAAACTTAGATTGCTTAATAATATGAACTATATTTAGATGTTTATTTTGCTAATTTTTTGGTGCAATCATCTTTAAATCTGAAACCATCCCACATTTACATAGATATACATTGGTAGAGCAAAAAGTATGATTAGAACTTATTCTTACTTGTAGTGAACTAAATAACGTAGCTTTCCAAAATGATTTGTGGTACATTTCTTCTGAATTTTTTTGTAATACTGTGAAATTTTTAAAGTCACATTTTGAAAGAACCTTAAACCCCTATAGGATGTAGTGGCCAACAGTAGCCTTTTATACTTGTGTTCTTCAATTTTGGTCCTTGTTTATGAGTTTCATTTTCTTGCACAATTTGTTGTAGAAAAATTTCGTCAAAATCATAGAGCAAGGGTGCTTTCCCAAAAAATCTAAGAGAAAAACTTGCGCTAAAAAAGCAATTTTTATTACGTGCAAATGGCCTTTGTACATAGAAGTTTGAAGCAATATCTCCACTCTATGAGCCATGCTAACATCTTTTCGGGGTTAAACCAGCATACAATTTAATAATTAGATGGTTCTTTGAGTTGTGTTTAATAAGACTCAAAATCACTTATTAAAAGCTAAATTACTTTAGAACCACATTGCACCATGTATAATGTTGTAGGCATTCTACAACAATTGTTTAGAAAGATATGGGGAACACTTCAAAATGCCCTTCATGGCAATATTGTTGAGTGAAATTTTTTGAACAATTCTACCTTAAATCCTAATTGACTATTGTCACATACAGAGACAAAATGGATTTTAGGCAAGCTCCTATGGTCTCAATTTTCATCATGGTTTTTGAAATTTTTTTAAGATAGAAAAACAAATTACCTAAGCACAATTTTTGCCTCACTAAAAAGCAATAGGAATCCACAAAAAACTCAAAATGAAACTTCTATAAATTTTGTTTATTATAGATTGTAATTTTGTCTACATAAAATTATTTGATTCAATCCATTTGGATTAGTGAACAATGTGGTGAAAGTTATGGAGCATCTTGTTTTCTAGGCAATCATAGCATCTTCTTGAGAAAGTATTAATATATTACATTCGTTTTTTCAATTCAATTTTCACTTATTTCAAAAAAAAAAATTCCACAAGTATTTTTTTGTTTGCTAGAATAGTCTCACCATTGGATTAGTATATTTCAGTTCCATCTAAGATATTAACAATTTAATTTTTCCTCTATCTCATACATGCTTCTATTTAATAATTTTTTCAAGAATAAAAACTAGGTTTTCTAATTAAATTTTTTTTTCTTAGACTCTCAACTCAATTCCTCTCAACGCAAATATTAGTTTTTAATTTTATTTTTTGTTAATTCAAACTTTGTTGTGCTAAACAAATATATTAAGCAGGTTCAAAGTTGAGTTATCTAGTCACTTTAACCCTTAAAGGACGGACCTATCACCGCTAGCAAAGGCGGGGTGCAATATGTAGTGCTTGACCGAGGGGAAAAACATTGTTCATGCACATGTTTAGCTTTGGATAAATTGTTCAAACCAATACTTGATGCTACCCATTCAAAAATTGCGAGAAGGGCTTTGTGATACAAAACACTTTTATGTGAAAATCTTTACTATCTTCATAGAATTAGGGCTATCTAAAAATATGGAAGCAATTAAAGAGACTAAATTTGACTTCCCATGATGATTGACATATATGTGGTCACTTACTCACTTTCAAAAAAAGAATGGATGAAAATTAGTGAGTGTCCACTCACCAGATGAGATTTTTGTCATCCAAAGGACAATAAACGTCCTCCGCGTCGTTCAAGGGTTAAAGTGCAAAAAACTTGGTTTCTACATTTTCAACACCAATATCTTTCAATTTATGTGGACAAAGTTTTTGAAATTTTTTCCACACATCTTTTCACTTCTCTAGTACAAGATCCTATGGCTAGATATGCACAAATAATAATAATAATAATAATTATTATTATTATTATTTTCACAAATTTTTGCTTTTTGCAATGGAAATGATAGTTTAGAGTGTTTTTTGACGAAGAAAAAGTCGTGATCGTTGGAAGGTTCTTGCAAAATGATTAGGAAGAATGTTCTACAATTTTCAAAAATAAAAAGTTCATTTATTAACTCCATCATTAAAAACAATGTAATAATATTCTATTACTTAGGCATTTGGTTTAACCCCTAACTGCCCAATCGACCATATATGGTTGATTTGAAATTTCACGCTCATTTTTGGATGAAACATTGTGGGGAAAGGCAGCATACTAAAAATAAAAAATGCACATTTCTCGTGTTTTAATCTCACAACTCCTATGCAATTTTGCACTTAAATTTGGTACACATACTAGTAAGAAAGCTCTTTAAACATCTTTATGATTAGATTTTGAAAAAAAAATTAAAAAAATTCATTGGGGATGATTACAAGCGAATGCTCATTTTTCATAGTCAAAACACACTTGAAATGGCTTGGGCATTTAGGGGTTAAAGAAGAAAGATGACTTAGAACCTAATGAGTGGTCATTTAAATTATGTTTCATTGCTTGGATTCTAATGATACATGGGCTTCACTGCTAAAATATTGAAAATATTGGTTAGAGTGAAAAAATTCACAATTTACTAAATATTTGCATTTACAAAGTGTCGTAAGAGGATTCTTGATACTAAAAAATATTGGCAGGCATTACTTTCCATACTTCCCATACTCAAATTATAGATTAAAATATATAACGAGATGCTTTTAAAGAATCATTGTACAAATGATGAATTATTGTAACAATCTACATCTTACAATCGCACTGCTTCTATATGCAGTTATCATAAAATCATTTCAATAATTCAGTAATAAAATTATATTTCATAATAAAAAAGACTAATATATCCAAATATGCCAAACTTGACATATTGTAAATAGAATTTTCATAAAGACATTCCATATTCTCTAAAAGAAACACTTTCTAAATATTTGAAACCTACTTATTCAAAAAAATTGAATTGAAAGAAATTGCAATAGTATTAACCTATAGATGCCTACACGGTTTTTTTGAGCTTTTTGGAATTTGTTTACAAGTAAATCAAAAACTTGAGTTTTAATAAGTTATATCATTTAAATTCAACGGAATGTGTCATGGATTACATAGGAAAAGGAAACACAAGAATATCACTTATAAATTGAAAGATTATAATGTTTGATCACAAAGGTTTMAAAGCCATGGAAATAATTTGAAATAATTTAGTGGTCATTTTACTAGTCAAATCTAAAATAGAGGTCTTAGAAAATATGAGGCTAAAGTTTATACCATACATATCAATAATCAATTTACAAATTTTCAAAATCAACTCTATCAATTCTCTAAATGAATCTTTAATTGGTTTTCAAGATCTAGTGTATTGAGGCTCATTTGCAAGAGCCTCTTACACTAAAAAAAAATCAAGATTTGCAGTGGCCCCTTTGTACAATATCTTGAATAGAACGATCATACACATTTATTTATTTTTCAAAATCCAATTTCTGAAGCTTAAAATTCACTTTGAAGAAAATTCAACAAAAAATTATTCTAAAAAAATAATAATTTGGTAATAATTTATTTATTTCAAGAGTAGTTGACACCAATATATAGTGGCTAGGGTATTAAGGGGTTGACATAATATAAATATATACTTGAAAGTTGAAATGACAACAATTTGATTGTGAAAACTTATCAAGAAATCAATTTGTATAATGATAATTTTGAGTGTGGGCTTTTATATTATGTGTTTAGTCTTTTCTATTTGCATTTGAACGATTATGTCATTTGAAGTGAGAAAAATTTCTCTTTATTCTTATGAGACATAATCAACAGACTTTGATCCTTTTTAGAGTAAATTTTTTCTCTACACAAAATTTAGGCTCTACACAATTGAGTACAAAATCTTGTCAGGTACATGTATGCAAAATTTCACAAAATAATAATGGATCTAGCTTAATCAAAATCACCTTTCAAAACTTGGAGGTCAATTAATTCCCAATAGTTTCTTTAGGTGAATCCAAAAGGTTTGGGTAGGTATCTATAATCTCTATTTTTTAGCAAGATTTTGAAACTATTTTTTAAGATACGAAAACAAATTAGCTTTCTAGAAATATAATTTTATTTCAATTGGTGCTTGATAGTAAAGGTTATGCCATCCAAACCTCCCAAAACTACTCTTGGAATTAAAGTTTTTTCTAAAGGTAATTATTTTCTTACACTACATACTATATCAAGTTTAGTTACCTACATTTCAGATTTCAAAAGTATATGAGGATTTTAGCAAAAAATGTTCCAATTGCCCAAATTGCTTGAATTTTTTGGGCAACATAACTTTTGATTTGGGCATTTGATTTAAATTTTTGTGTATTCTAGTAAAGGCAATGAAATCAATGTCCACATCTTATGCCAAAATTTTGAAAATCTATTGACAATTCAATGAAGTGAATTCTATCCCATTAGATCAACTGTGCCTCTATAAACTCAAATTTTCAATCATATCATTGGACTTTTTTGGTATAAGGAGGGTTGCTATTATGAGAGCATAAAAGTGTGAGTTCATCAGCCTAGAATACTATACATCTATATTATAGGTATATATACTATAAAAATTGTCTATGATTATAGGATATATATATATATATATATATATATATATATATATATAGTACCTATGGGCTACATTTTCATAGTGATTTTTTAAAACTTTTGCTGAAAATAAAAAAAAAAACTAATAAGCTTTGTGGGAATATAAATTTTTTCACAATCAATGCCCGGGAACAAAAGTTATGACCAAAAAACTCAAACATAGGGAGATTAGGCAACAAAAAAATTGCAAAAATTCGAAATTATTTTTAATATATATATTTGTCTGTGTGGAAAGCTTTGAGTTTATTTAATGTGAATTTGTCATGAGGAAGTTATGGAAATTCTTCTTTAGGAGGCAGTTAGAACATCTTTGTGAAAGAAATAACTTGTAAGATATATTTTTTAATGACCAAAAATATCAATTAAAAAACTTTCCAAACGTTAATTACAAGAGTAATTTCTGCAACAAATGTTTCTGAACGTTCTCACATGTATAGGTAAGTGAAAGCATTGACATGTATATCATCCAAATGTAAAAAGGTACTAGGATGTGCTTGTAAACATCTTGTGATGCTACAAGGTTGGTTGTAGCACCACTCAATCAAGGCATTCCCCTAAAATTTAGAAACTTGGCTTCAACTTTAGGTACTTCAAAACATTTTGATATGCTATGAGTTTCACGTCATAGCAAATCTCAGTCAAAATTTAGAAACATGGCTTCAACTTTAGGTACTTCAAAACATCTTGATATGCTATGAGTTTCACGTCATCGCAAGTCTCAGTCCACTCCCTAAAACTTCATTAGCATTGTTTCTAAATGAACCTTTCCTCACACTAGGTGTGGGAACAACTTTTTATAATAAATTGTCCATGATGAATCCTCAAAGGGTATGGGATAATTTGAAGATGAGAGCTTCGCCACTCATTGTCAAAATGCAGGAATTGTGCTCAAAGTAAAATTTCAGACCTCATTTTAGCATAGTAGAATACATTTTTTCAAAAAACTTTGAACTAAAGAAAAGTGGGTAATTAAGTCAAGTTTTATCTCTAAAATTTATTTTGAGGTTTCGAGACTCTAACTAAAAGTTATGGACAAATTTCAGAGGGGTTGGAAGGAACATTTTTTTGGACAATTGAAAACATTCTCTTTGAAATTTGTCCATAACTTTTTGTTGGAGTCTTGAAATCTCAAACCAATTTTTGTAAATGAAATTTGGATTGATTTTTCAACTTTTCATAGTTCAAAGTTTTTTGGAAAAAATTATTCTACTATGCCCAAATGAGGTTTGAAATTATTCTTAGAGATTATTTGAAATTATAGTGAATTTATTAAGAGAAAAATGAAAAAAACTCAAAATCAACAAACTAGGCCCAAAGTTCATATTTCCAACCAAATCTAAAAAATTTGAACCCATTTCATTTGTTTCAAAAAAATCATTGGGACTCGAGGACTAGGCCTGCACTCAAGTTGTATTTGAAGACTAGGACTGCAATTGAGTTTCTATAATTGTTGCATACCGGCTGCATTGGTCACCTTCCGTGCAACCTTTACAACTCCTGACAAGTATTCTTCCTCACCCCAACGTATGTCTAAACCCTTGTATTGTATTCTTGGTAGAATACAAGCTTTGCATAGGCACAAAATCTTTAATTTTGCTGATTTTATTTATTTTTAAATTGCTAAATTTTCAACTTACTCTTGCCCCCAAATTTATAGTTCAACACATTTCATATTGATTCCATTTGTGTTATCTAAATGCAACCAAAACACAAACCATAGGCCATTTCTGGCCATCTGGGCGTTAAAGGGTTAAAATGACGACACAGACGTTTTCAATCCTTTGGATGACAAAAATCAATTGCAATGGATGCAAATAAGGTATTTTTCTTCATTTTTTTTGGAAAACGTGAAAGTACAAATGTGCTTTAACATAGAAAGCACAAAATAGGGTCATTAAATGTATTGTCATTTTTAGGTGCTCCAAAGTGTAACACAAAGACACAAAATTTCATGCCCATGAATAGGTCCCCTTATACCCATCATCAAATTTTTAGGTGTTGCTGTCATTTTTAGGTGTTGCATGGTTTAACTTCCCACCATCTAACACTCTACGGTCCACAATCTAGACCTTTTCCCCACGATAAAAGGTCCATCCTTTTAAGGGTTAAGGGTTAAAATTCATGATTTCCACGGTGACCCGCCCAGCGTCCCGTTAAGTAGTTTCAGGCCGCCTGTGAGGAATCTATTTCCATGTCCCAGGTCTTCATTCCAGGTCCAGATCAATGCATCTTCAGGCTAGTCATGATCGAGGACCCTCTCACACTGCTGGCAGTATTATTGTCCGGCTTGTCCAGGTCAACCTCAACGTCCGTTTGATGGCCAGCTCCCAGCCAGCTCTCATTCAAAAAGAGTATTCCATCAATTTAATCTAGAGTGTGCACTCCCAGCTACAGGCACCCCAAACTCATGCATCCCAGCAATAAGTTACCATTACCATTCAGTCAGACTGAACGGTAGAGTTCGAAACAGGAAGAAGAAAAAGACATGAGAATGATGAAGGCAAGCATTCCAATTAACCGCCTCATTTGGAGGGGGTGAGTACTAAAAATCACTAGTTACATCTTTACATGTCTCCTTGTGCAAGGTGGACAAAARCAGTCCAAGGAAGACACTCAAGCACAACGAATATTGAAATGAGCTAATTATCTAAAAGAATGAAAACGTTGAGGTCAAACCAGCAACAAGAAAGCGCAAATCTCTAAAACAATGGCTAAAAATATGAGGGAGTGAAATCTCCCATCCTGTTCAAATATCAGCCCATTTGCAGTTCATTATACATCGCGTTCACCTGGTCYACGTTTATAAATTCCTGAAATCAGTGGAATGTTATCCTTCGGACTGGTAGAAGTGTTATRAATGGTACGCGAGCAGCTMCTCAGCGGCAGCCTGTAAACAGCGACCAATGGCACGATGAGAGGCAGACTTTCATTGAGATGAATCTCTACTCTATAGACAGTATGATGTAATGTCAGGAAAGGCATGAAGATATGATTGTGAGACCTTACTTCGAAACAATACGAAGCTGCTTCCRTCTGCGAGCCCACAGGAGACAACGCGTGYAATSGCTTGAGCTTCGAGAAGTTCCTTCCCCTTGGATATTCACAGCTGTGCTCAACTTCACGTGCTGTAATTTTGAAAAGCCGTGGCACTAGCCAGAAGGATAGCCATAACAATGAACTAAATTTATTAMCACAATCAAAACCTCCACGAAAGAGGTTCCAACTCTTCAAAAACTCCAGGAAGAAGGTTCCGACTCTTCAAAACCTAAACGAATCTGCCTCAATGTGGCACGTCAAACCCAGGCATTTCAAACGCAGCTGCGAACTCCTCCACTTGTCCCCTCAACTCCAGAATCTCACCATTGCATAAAACCTCACCCTTGATCTGCGCCTGTATATTCCCTTTGTGGATRTTTGCAGTAATTTGCACGGCCCTGTAGAGAAACTCTGCAATCATGTCAAAGTCTCCTTCATTGCAGCCACGCGTTGTCATAGCCGGGGTTCCAATGCGCACACCACCGGGCTGCCAAGAGCTTCCGTCTCCGAAGACGGCAGTCTTGTTCACTGTGATGTGACATGCTTCACAGACGTCTTCGAAAGAGTTCCCGGTGATGCCAAAAGGTCGAAGGTCCCAAAGAAGTAGATGATTATCGGTTCCATCTGTGACCAGCTTGCACCCTCTCCTCTTCAAAGCTTCTGCAAGACCTTGAGCATTTTTTTTCACCTGTTGAATGTACTCTTTAAACTCATTCGAGCATACTTGCTTAAGTGATACTGCCAAAGCTGCAATATGGTTGTTGTGAGGACCTCCTTGCAATGTAGGATGAATTGCAAAATTGATGTCCCTCTCGAGGGTGTAAACGCCGTCGCCTAATCTGCCGAGAGGCTTTACACCTTTTCGAAAGAARACCATGCCACCCCGAGGTCCACGAAGAGATTTGTGAGTGGTKGTCGTAACCACGTCACAGAAATCAAATGGGCTGTCACATTCTTGTGCAGCCACAAGCCCACTTATGTGAGCCATGTCACACATAAGAACAGCGTTGATTTTGTCGGCCACTTCGCGAAAACGAGCGTAATTCCATTCTCGGGGGTAGGAGCTCCCACCACAAATTAATAACTTGGGGCGGTAGAGAAGCGCTATTTCCTCCATCTTGTCATAATCGATAAGACCCGTCTCCGGCTGAACCTTAAATGGTAACGTCTGAAAATAGATGGAAGCTGCCGAGATCTTCTTGCCCCCCTGCGTCTGATATCCATGACTGAGGTGACCTCCAGATAAAACGTCCAATCCCATGATGCGATCATTCGGTTGCAAAAGTGCAGTAAAAACAGCAAAATTAGCTGAAGAGCATGAATAGGGCTGCACGTTGACACCCCATTTTCCAGAATCGAGATGAAACGCTGCTAATGCCCTCGAGCAACAGAGATTTTCGATCTGATCAATGTATTCATTCCCCTTGTAGTATCTACTGCCGGGCAAGCCTTCMGAATACTTGTTTGTGAGGTGACTGCCAAGTGCTTCAAAGACCGCCAGCGACGTGAAATTCTCTGAAGCAATTAGCTCAATGCCTCTCCATTGTCTGTGCTTTTCTCTCTCCATTACTTCCCATAAATCTGGATCCACCTCGGAAAGAGATCTGTTCCCCCAATCCCGGACTCCTCGGTTGCGTGCTTTGCGGTCTTGGTATTGATATGGGGAGTGGTTTCGACCCCCTCTCTGTCCCAGCGTCGACGGGTGATTTGGCATCGGTCTTGAAATGCCATTCTGAAGATGATCTGGTAAAACTACAGCACGAAAGGCGCCAAGAGACGAACCCTGCATCAAAGGTTGGGAATTCCGAGCCGAACTCTGATACATGACAGGCGACTGCTGGCCGCAGGATTGAGAAGAAGGGCTTCGTGCTCCCATAACCGGAGTCGCTGGCGATGAAGGAGCTCTGAACTGACGACCTTGAAGAGACGACGCCTTCCTTTTCACTCGCTGAGAATTGTTCACAGGAGAAAATCCCAATGTCCCTCCTGTGTTCTGAAGGAGATGTTGAGCTCCATCCCTAGTTGTAACTTGCATGACCGTCTCTCCCTGTCAAATTCCGTCAAATCACACATCAGAATAAACAAAAAAATTAAGACTCCGCAGAAGCGAACCTCACCCTAAATTGCTGATGAACATACTACTGCAGTTGAAGTCTAGGCCCTTCGCGTCCGCTAACTCCAAATGCTCTCCAAACTCAGTAGCGGTGGACGTCGCTACGCTCACCGGGGCATTCATTTAAACACGACAACATGAAGCCAGCTCTCAGCATCCAGAAAGGCAAGTCTTAAAGGTGTACTCTTTTCCAGAGTTACTATGATTACACACAGGTGGGAGATCTATTCGGGACGAATGAACTGTCGAGATTCCCCCTCAGATGTTTCCTCTATCAGTTGCCAGGAAGAGTTTTGATAACATGGGAGGACCTACATTMCAACCTCTGTGCAGACGCTTTTCGCTTCCTTCACATAAAATAGCCCCTAGAAGACCGATTTCTCATTGATTTAAAATGACCAATTTGATTGTTTACTCTGTGTAATTTAAAGGGTGGTGAATGTAACTCTAAATGCACACCACTTGAAATTTAGAGTGGTTGTGGTAGAAGTTCAAGTAACACTATTAGTAACATAACACTAAATATCATTATTAGTGTAGTTGGAAGGCATGATTAGTAGAATGTAATTCTGAAAATTGATTACCAATTTCATTGGGAAATTAAAAGTTCTACCTAAAAAGATGAATGGATAGAAAAAAAATTCTTGTACAATAAATCTATTAATATCATATGTCATTCCGAAAAGATTTTTTGACTTAYAATAGTTTATTCTCTATGAGTGTTGGCATCCATTTGGTGAATACCCCCTAAAGTCCGAAGTGTCCCCTCGGGGGACACTTGGGATTTCGGGCAGGCTTTTGTGATCTCAATTTTTGACATAATTTTTGAAACTTTTTCTGATGAAAGAAAATCACATTAACTTTCTGAAAATATAATTTTTGTTTCAATCGGTGCCCAAGGGCAAAAGTTATGCCATACTGTACACAAATTTCAATTTGTCGGGCAAAACAAAAAAAATCACAAAAACATGTTGTTGTTTTTTTCATTTTTTTCTCAAAGATTATGTTTTTGTGTACATCTGAAGCTTTGATTCATTCTATTTGGCCTAATAATGAGAAAGTTATGGACAATCTTGTTTTTCGGACAATCTAAGCATCTTCTTGAAAAAATAACCTAAAGAGTTCATTTTTAATGCAATTTTCACAATTTTTCAAAACAAATTCCTTTATAGGGTCAAAAAAATTTGCAAGAAAAATCTCACCATTGGGATTATGGTGTTTCAATCTTACCTCAGAGTTATTAACAATTTAGTATCAAGTGTGTTTTTCTTGAGTTTTTTTCCTTTGATCCTCAACTTGAATCTTCAAAACCTCAAAATTTAATTTCAAGCTCGGTAGAGCAAAAAAATTTGATTAGGAAGCTTCAAAGCCAAAAAATCTACTCATAAAATGATTGTATAAAAAAGCTTGTTATTTCGCTTTAAACGCATATATCTTACAATCTATGTGGTCAAAGTTTGGGAAAATTTTCATACACATTTATATACTAGTCTAGTGCAAGATCCTATGGTCAGATATGCAAAAAAATTGAAAATTTTGAAAGCTTTGCACCTTGCAATAGAAATGGCAGCTTTGAATGGTTTTTGAGAGAAAAAAGGCCTTGGGACTTTAGGGGTTAATAGGTGTTTTTCAAGAGATTATTGCTACAGGTATACAAAAGGAATGAAGTACATCAATCAAAGTATGCTAAAAAAGTAAATTTTTGTATAATGTGATTAGCTTGGCTAATCAATGATTCACGATTTTATTACAAATTTGTAGATTAGTTTCAAATTGAAGGTTATAAAATAACTTGATTATTCTCCTAAGCATAAAAATTCAATTCCAATTTTTTGACATTTATATGATTGTTGCCCTTGAAATAAACTTGAATTTTGAACCCTTGAAATATAATTGTTTGCGTAGTCAACAAACTATATGATCCTTCGTCAAAGTCAACTGTAGATTTCAAAATATCAAATTTTTAAAATGATGTGAATTAAGAAAATGATGTTGACCAGATGCATCTATTCCTATTTAATATCAAGAAGAATTTCAAAACTTCACTAAATTATTGTAAGATCAAGCTCTAAATGTCTGAATCCAAACATTTGAATTCACTTGAATTCATTTATAAATTAAAAAAAAAATCATATTCCAAATTTCATATTGAAAAAATATTATGTTATTTAAACACATTTCATACTTGATTATATTTACTTGTGACATTATTTTTTGAAACTTGATTTTCTACTAGAAAAGATTCCTTCCTTAAGTAGGCTCATTCTATTATAATTTGTCAGGGGAATAAAATGAATGTAGTGAGGTGCAAAATTTAAATCTTGCAAAAAATATGATGGTCATGAAGTCTAGCTTATTAGGCAACCATGATAGGAAATTTATATCAAGGCTTTTAAAAAAATGCATATTTTTATATAAGACCATGAAATGTGTTTTATAACTATTAATAAACAAAATAGTTTGGTTTTTGTGTAAGTTCTTGGAATTGGTAGATAGAGATGCGCCGATCATTGAAGTGGTTTGTATCTTTACATAAATATTGAGGTCTTAAACTCATCTACATATTTAGCTAGCATTTATTGTGTGTTATGAAAAAAAAAAGATTACATATGAAAAGTATGAAGCATCTGTACATCATGGAGTTTCTCAACCCCATGATGTTTGTTTGACATGGAATTGGTTTGTAAAACGAGATTGTGAACTTAGTCTTACTTATCAATTATATAGCTAATACAAATTCCATTGTTGTTTCTAACCTAAAAAATTGTACCAAGATTAATTATATGCACTACCTACCTAAGAACTAAATTTTTTTTAGTATGTACCAATAAGACTTAAAATATATTATTTTTGACAAAAACTCTCTCAGCCATGCACATTGATTTCAGCATATTGTTTTGGTACCCAATCAAGTATGCATTCAAACTAATGATKAAATATATATAACACTTTGGAGGTTATAATTTCAAACTCAAGTCTTGACTCAAGTAGAATATTAGCAACATATGAGAAATCTTCACCCTAATCTAAGAGGGCATATGAGTCTTATAGATTTCTTCATGATTATATTTTGTACAAACATGATTATAATCCTCAAAGCAAGCAATTTCAGAAAGAAAAGTTAAGATAATTWAAACCAATGGAAAAAGTGTCTTTTTGCTCTTCGATTAAAGTTCTTTGAGGTTATATATCACCTTTTGTAGAAATAAATCACTTTTAGAAGGGGGGGATACATATTTTGTGGATGTTCACATGTTTTCATGTTACCAATAACATTAAACATAACATTAAGATACACTAAAACCTTTCTAAAGCAATAACCTCTKAAATATTAATTTCACCAAGGTAATGTTGATTGTCTAGGCTTACTTTGGGCCGCATATAAAATTTAATAAGTAAAAGTCACTTAGCCACAATAAATGATAGCTGCTCAGCTAAAAAAATAAATAAAAAAATACAACATATTATCCATAAATCCAACCAAAGTAAGCTAAAATTGGATTATGAATAGACTTTTTGGTTCTAATAATGTCCTTCATTTGCTAAAGAACAAGAAGGAAGTCTAAATTCACATTGGAGGAGATAAAAGGGAAGAGGTTGTTTTATGGTTGAGGTTGTCATGTGTACGTGTGTGTGAGGTGTCTAATGTATGATGTTCTAATGTATTTGTATAATACAATAAAATGCAATGACACTTCCTAATGTAACAAACTCTCTAATGTAACAGAGCCCGCCTAGTCTCAACCATATTACTTAAAGAGGTTCTATTGTAATATCAAGACGTTCTGTTTGACATTATTGTTAACATAAACACAAGTGGACATTCATAAAGATAAGTAAAAAAATTCATAGGATTTTTATAGTGAACTTTACAATTATAATTGGAATATTTATCTTTCACACATGTGTTAATTAATTTTAGACACCTTAGAGTATAACAGGCTTGTACCTCACCTTGTATTAGCCTTTGGATACATATAGACATTGGGTGAAGCAAAAGTGGAATAAAAACTCATGAGCTTGGGAGAAAGTCAAAATTAAACAAATGTCAAGATAGATGTCCCTTCCTAGATTCATAGTTGATACATATAGAGAAAAGAATAATATAATCTCTAAAAAACAAGCATAGAAGGAATAGACTCCACCCTYTTTATTTTCTTCCAACATAAATTTTTATCAAAGATTATAATGTGAGAGGACAATTATAATTTCTAGAAATTTAAAATATGATCTATGCATTACATCAGTGCTACATTGGATTAGGTGAAAAATTCTCGACTAGTGCAAACGCTTATTTAAATGTGAAATATTTAATTTCTCAAGATTTAAATTTTCTTGCATGTTGTGAATATTAAAACCCACTTGTTGGTTCTAATTCAACACTACCAAAATCAAACAATATGATTCTAKAAATGATTGAATTAGACCATTATTCAAGTCAAGGTTAGTAATGAAAGAAAATTTAATTTATATTTCCATRATGCTTTTGTGGTGCTTGTGKGACAATCTTTTAGCACCAAAATATCAGCCCTAATGGAAAAACTAAGTCATTGTGATTCTCTATTCAATTTTAAGACTTAAATTCAATTTGAAATAGCCCAATGGATTCCTAATTAGAAACTTTTTTTTATTAGAGACAACCACAATATTTATAACTACATATGGCAAGTTCAAAGAAACCTTATCCATCTCCAAGTGTAAATATAAGATTCTTCAATGATTGTAGGGAAAGATTGCTTATTATTCACTCATCTCCTTCCACATGCATTTCTTCAAAAATGAAATGAAGGCTCCCAATAATTACTTCTTTCAATATAAAATTTAATGAGAACCACACATTATGCAAGCATCCTATGTACATTGAATAGCSATATTAAAGGGAMCAAAAATGAAAAGAACTTTCTATGAAAAGCTTACATTTTTGGTGARGTGGGGCTCGGTGGGGTTACCACACAYTGTMTGTAGAAGAACTGAAGTATAGTTATTATTATTGAATACATAGTGACAAATTGCTAAAAACTCACTTCACTTATTGATTAAGTGAAAGGAGAGAGAACCTTGTCCATTGCAATATATATGGGATAAGAGCATCTCCATGACAAGGTGCCAAGGGGCTCAAACATGCGAAATGGGTTGGCTAGGACTATGAGATTACCCCAAGGCAAGCTAGCCAAATGGGAAAAGTGGCTAACATCTCCAAAWTTTGAAGATTGCATGGCCAAATAAAGAGTCTTGCGAAGGTACATTATGCTGTGCCCAATCTTCTAGCTACAACTTTATGTTCTTCCGATTTTGGCCAAGATCTTTAGATTTTTTTGGAATCTGTTGTGTATTTTTTCAGGTGGTAGAATTTGAAGGCTTCAAGTTACTGAGTCTCCTCTTGGCATGTGCCCAATCTTCGACCTACAACTTTATGTTCTTCCGATTTTGGCCATGATCTCTAGATTTTTTTGGAATCTGTTGTGTATCTTTTTAGGTGGTGGAATTTGAAGGCTTGAAGTTACTGAGTCTCCTCTTAGCATGTCCAAATTCTATTTTAGCAACGGGGCACATGAAGACCACCTGACCTGGGCTCATCAATAAAGCACACCAAAACCACCTTTGGCACCCCTCTTTAACGCACACGCCGTGGAGATGATCTTACAACCATATCTATATGCCATATATTTATACATATCCACATGTTGTATGTCGTATAGTGTAACATTGTCATATATATGTGACTTCACTACATTTTCATATATAGTTTATATGAAAAAATCAATACGCRRATATTTTGTTTTATAGAATAAAAATMTATATTCCRTATGTGTTCCATACATATTCCACCCACTGTATCCATATAAAAGTTTATTGAGTTGTGATTTGGGGGCTCAATTCAGATTTTTATTGTTTATTTTTAAATTTTTTATTTAATTCAGTGGATGGGGTGAGTGGGATAAGGAGGTGCCTGCCTCTCTTGAGTGCATTAGTGAATGTATCCTAACCATGCGCATCTCTTATACCCCATGCATGCATTTACGTAACGTATGCACGCACCTCATCTAAACCCATGCATGCATTTAACTTACGTACAGAACGAACACACCTCACCTAACACCATGCATGTATCTGAAACTGGATGCAGCCGACTTGTTCGATTGAGATCCTGAACCTACTGACATCCGAACCTGCGGGTATGATCCGGATATCAACTTCTCATCCTCTGTCAGCCCTAAAGAGAATTACGTCCCGGGCGTCGGTGGTGCTGGCAGAGACGAGCGGTAGGCAGKCAGGCAGGCGTGCGTTTCATCGTCGAGAGAGAGAGACTAGGGTTGGCGGACCTCGCGGCGAGCCCATCAGTCGGCGGAGAACCAGAAACGACGACGGTCCCAATCCAATCCAGTCGCCTCTGCGAAATTTGATGTCTCGCAGGATAGGAACTGATAGATAAGTTTTATTCCCTCAGTATTTGGTTCCTTCTTCTTCCGGCCCTGGATTGTGGAGCCCGTGAGGCCGGGAATAAGCAGCAGCTGCAGCAGCAATGGGCGGTCCCGTCTTGCCTCCCAAGGAGGCGAATCTCTTCAAGCTCATTGTGGTATGTGGTCGCAGAAATGATCGATTTTGAAAGTTTCGATTTTTGGTGATTTCTGAGCTCTTCCTTTTCTTTTTCTCCACTTTCTGTCTCTGTAGAGGATGTGTTGTGCAAGAGATTTTGGTTATGGAGGACATTCGGAATTTTTTCTTGATTTGAGGGTCTAGTGCAGCGTATGGGGTTTCAGGCTGACTGGTTTTTGTTGTAGGTTTGGAATTTTGTCAATTGTTGCCGGTTATGAATTTCACCAGCTGTGAGGGGAATTGTTACTGTTTTGAAGCTTAATTGGATTGTTACTACWGTTGCTTATGTTCTAGCAATTAGTGAAGGAGGGAAGTGTGAGGGCTGTCGGGTTGCAGTTTGGATTGAAATGCCATGTTCTGACACTGGATTGCACATTTTGAGCACGCCCTTGAGTTTGGAAAGTTTGGATATGGTCCGTGGTCTGACATTGTGATACCAATAATTTGACCTAATTTACGTTTTATCGATAGAGCAGGGATTCTTGTGTGCCGAATACCACGTTTTTTAAYATTGGAAATGAGCTCTGTCACCGAGGATGCCTCTGTACGCACTCTCCTGGGTCAAATCTCAAGATAATGTAATGCCAGGTCGAGTGATAATGGTTTCCTGAGCCTTTAAGCATTGATCTAACCTTGGCATTTTTTAGAATTTCAAGTCTAAACATGCAATGGTAGCGGACGCCCTTTGTTGCTCCGAGTTTCTCAACACCTTCGCATATTTTTTCCCAATCACGATTATTTGGAGAAGCTGTGAAGTTCTATTGTTTGCCCCCCCCAAAGGCTGGAAGCGGAAGAATTAGGGTTTAAGGATTGATTTTAGCAGTTAAGAATGGGTAGATGGTTTGTCACTCGGCGAGTACATTTTTGGATACAAGGAAGTGTATTTCGACGCATTACCGTTATGGTAATTTTTTTGGAATACCGGTAGTCACGTTTGAAGTACTGCATCATTGTGCAATTGATGAGTTATGTCTCTTTTGTGCGGTGCTCAGAAATCGTATGAAACAAAGCAGTACAAGAAAGGGCTGAAGGCCTCTGATCAAATTCTTCGAAAATTTCCTGAGCATGGAGGTAACCTCGTATGATCTTAAAATATCTTGGAAATTCAAGAAGCTTGTATTTGTATGTTCAGGTTGTGCTTGAGATTTTAGGTTTTGTACTGCTTCAGCTATATTCTCGAGTTTGAGTGCCCATAATTTGAGCGTGTGATGTATGCAGAAACCCTTGCGATGAAGGGTTTGACCCTGAACTGCATGGACAGGAAAACAGAAGCTTATGAGCTTGTCCGTAAAGGTTTAAAGGTAGGTGTCTGAGGTTTTTGTGATCTGAAGTCTGGATAGCTTTCCTCTCAAATTTCATGTGAATTCTTGACGTTGAGCTCAATTCCGTCCTTCCARTCATTTTATTCACTCAACTGAATGGTTTTTTTCACGGCTTTTRTGCTTATGCAGAATGATCTGAAGAGTCATGTGTGTTGGCATGTCTATGGACTCTTGTATCGGTCTGACCGGGATTACCGGGAGGCCATYAAATGTTATCGAAATGCTCTCCGAATCGATTCAGAGAATATTCAGATCCTTAGGGATCTGTCATTGCTTCAGGTATGTTGTATTGACCTGTATCATTGACTTTTGAATTTCTCCATACCGGGCAAAAATATGTTGATCTTGAGTTTACCTATTTGTTCTCTAGATAGTTGGTGACCTTGATGTGTAAGGAATGGGATTATGCAATTTACAGGCGCAAATGCGGGAGCTACTTGGGTTTGTTGAGACCAGGAGACAGCTGCTTACATTGAAGCCCAGCCATCGCAACAATTGGATCGGCTTTGCTATTGCTCATCACATAAATAATGAGTAATGCCTCTACTATTATTAATGTGTTCATACATGTAAATTTTTTTGTCATTTATGGTATTCGAATTTCTGTGATGAGTTATTCAAGTTTATAAATTGTAACAATCGATTGGTTTGTGTTATACATTAGACCTGGGATGGCSGCAAACATTTTGGACGCTTATGAAGGGACCTTGGAAGAGGATTTCCCCCCTGAAAGTGAGCGCTATGAGCACAGTGAAATGCTACTGTATAAGGTAATGGACTTCTCTTCTGTCGAACTGGGATTTTTGATCATCTGATACAGCGGGAATGTATTAACGTGTCATGTATGTTCCAGCTAATCGACTCATAACATTCATGATTTTTTTTKCGGTCATTACTTCTGTTTTTATTTGTGACATGTGGAAGGAGACTACTGTGCTTTTGGTTTGCGGGTTGTTTTGTGCTTAAGTGGTCTTAGTGTTGACTCTTTTCTGTGCCTCTTTTATCTCTTTATTTGTAATCTGGGAAAGAAAGGAAGAAATGTAGCAAGCTTGATATAGTTCTTATAATAGCTTTCCGTATTTACTGTGCAAATTTTGCTTGAAGTTAGGCCACTGTGTTGGAAGAAGCAGGACAACCCGAGAAGGCATTGGAAGAGCTTGCGAAGAAAGAAGTAAAAATTGTAAGGMAGCTGCTGTGATGCTTTCATCGGAACTTGTTTTAAGTGCTCGAGGAATCATGGATTTATGTGTAGAAAACAGTTTTGTTATACTGGTAATCATTGAATTGATTCGTCAAACAGGTGGACAAGTTGGGACTTCAAGAACACCGTGCATCCCTGTACTTGCAAACTAATCGTGTAGCTGAAGCAGAGGAAATCTATCGGAAACTTCTAGACGTTAATCCTGACAATTACTAGTAAGTTTTATCTCAACTTACGACTTAGCATGTCAGCGTGCTACAAGTGAAGGATTTTTATTCATCAACTCTATGTGGGGTGTGTATCACGTGATGAAACCACACAACTGTTGCTTTGAGAATGATATGCTTGTTTAATTTGAACTCTTTATCGGCTGTTTTAATCTCATGAAAGTTCCTTTTGGATGCAGCTACTACGAAGGCCTGCAAAAATGTCTTGGATTGGTGACAGATGGAAATGTAAACACTTCCGAGCAGGTGAAGAAGTTAGTGGAACTTTACAATGACCTTCGCATGAAGTATCCTCGCTCTGCTGCCGCTAAGGTCAGGCTTCAAATCTTATGCAATTCTAGTATTGGGGACATTCATGCTTCAATATTTTATTTTGGCGATATGGAGGTTGTTACTAGCACATAATGTTTGTTTATTAAATTTTTTCTTGGTGTTGTATGCTTCATCAGTGTCTTTTACTTTTTACTCTTCCTGGATCATCATAGATTAACAGCACAGCTATTGCCATACTTTCTGTACTGCAGGTACTCATGCTCAATATTGAATAGCAGGTTTGGGCGGGTAACTTGCCATTTGATTTGACTTAAATATATGAGTTGGTCTGTGTGCAGCGTATCCCCTTGGATTTTTTGGAAGGTGATGCATTTAAAGAAGCAGTTAGTTTGTATGTTCGCCCGTTTTTGAAAAAGGTTGGGTTCTTCTCTAAGATTGATCTCCTATTGATTCTTAACTTATCCGTACATGAAAMTTCTGCGAKTCCATGGTGATTCATGTGATTTGAATGAATGATTTGTGTCATTTTATTTCATGCTTGCTGCTAAGTTTATGCTGATGTCTATTTTCAGGGCGTACCCTCACTTTTTACGGATCTTCGTCCCCTTTATAGTGATCCCGGAAAGGTGCGACGMTCTTTTTTTCTTATTTGCAAATTTAAATCAAGTCCGCCAGGATTTTCTGATTACATAACATTCTCTGCCAACACATCGGTTAAGTAAACTTATGGATAGATTTATTTTTATTCTATGTCAGATTGGGACATCCTTGCATCGTGGCACTGTACTTTCTTATCCCTTTAATGTACTATTGTTCTGAGCTAACTCAGGGCGCTTTACCTGTTGATGTGTGTTCATTTTTATTTCCCACTKATATCTCGACTTCTGTTTGCAGGTTGAAATTTTGGATGAAGTTTTTCTTGAAGTCTTGTCTTCCCTCGAGAATTCAAAAACTTTTCCTGGCAGGTATTTCGTGAATGTTTTTCTTTCCCTAAGCTCGAACTAGTGATTAGTGTGACTTGCTTGATGCGAGGTTGGTATCATGTCCTCAAACTAATTGTTTTGTTTGGATAATCCTTYGAGGATGAGGAAAGTTTAGTYGGTTACAGGATGGCAATCGGCTCGGATTTGGAAATCCTTCGCACTTTTCYATGCAATCCCTGTTGTCAGACGTGTGTGCTTGTTTTCAAATTAGTTGCATCTTTATCAGGTATATGTATGGTATTATATTTTGAACAAATAAAGACTTTGTGGGAGTTAACTGACTACTCTATGTCGATTTGCAGTTCTGATGTCGAGTTTCCTTCAACCTACTTGTGGACTCTTTATCTCCTTGCYCAGGTATGCTGTTTACAGGCTTTCAACTTTTGTTCGAACCTTTTGATTTTGATTGACAGCTTCCTCGTTTTCAATGAGCTAATCTTATATCTGTTACTGGTGGTGAAACCTGCTGCAGCACTTTGATCAAAGACGACAATATGAAAAGGCTCGTTCCCTTATTAATCAAGCAATTGAGCATACACCAACAGTTATTGACTTGTACCTTGTGAAGGTACGTTTATTAATGTTGGAATGATTACTTGAGGGCAGATGGTCATGCTTCTGCTSCATGGCTGGAGTAAATCGAAGTGTAAATGCTGTTTACTGACATGTSACTCTCAGCTGATAAGCAAAATAAAACTTTGAAGTTATGTGGGTCTTGGTTGGTTCCTGTCGCAGCAGTTTTCCATGTTCTACATTGTTCTACCTTTATTTTTTTGACATACTAGTGTATGCTGGAAGCGTTAATAGTATCAGCTATATTTCACAGGGAAGAATATTGAAGCATGCTGGGGATCCAGTGGCTGCTGCAGCTTTAGCCGATGAAGCACGAACTATGGATCTTGCTGACCGATTTTTGAACAGTGAATGTGTGAAACGCATGCTTCAAGCTGACCAGGTATTTTGGTTGATTATTATGATATTTGTAGGAACTGTACACCGTACCTGGCTATCAGGGTCGGCATTTCATGCCGAATATTTAATTGAAGTTGGGAAATCCAATTCGGCAGATGCTTTAATAAGAATAGTCCTACATTTGTGTTTTCTCCAGACATATTTATCTTTTATTGGTGTGTAAATATTGAATACTGAACCAGTTACAACGGGGTTTACCATAGGTCGAGCTTGCGGAGAAGACTGCTGTATTGTTCACCAAGGATGGTGATCAGCACAATAACTTATTTGACATGCAGTGTATGTGGTAAGTAATTGATACGTTTTGAAAATRTGGGACGCAACTTTTTCAAGCTGGTGTATATTTCAATTCGTCTGATAGAGTCTAAGAGACCTCTAATCTGTGTCATGTTTTCCAGGTACGAGCTGGCATCGGGTGACAGTCATTTCCGACAAGGAAACATGGGTAAAGCTTTGAAGAAGTACTTGTCTGTGGAGAAACACTACAATGACATGGTTGAGGATCAATTTGACTTCCACACTTACTGCTTACGCAAAATGACTTTGCGAGCGTACATCAGGATGCTGCGCTTCCAGGACCATCTCCATTCTCACCGTTTCTTTTTTAGGGCTGCCACTTCGGCCATCAGGTATTCTCTATTGTTATCTCGTTGTAACATTGATGGAATTTCTTATTTCATCTTGTTTCCTGCTTCGTTCCTTTGCAAGGTCTTTAGGATATTAACTTTTGAAAATCTTGGTATTCCTTTTCCTTTTTATGTCATTCGTATGTACCTCGGTTGTTCACCTAATTTCTGCCACCGATGGTTTGAGTGGCGTGATCTTTTACTTGATCTCAGTGTTTTAAGATCGAGGACACTTATCTTGCCATTCAGGTGTTATATTAAACTCTACGATTCACCCCCGAAGGCAGCTGCAGAAGAGCAAGAAGCAGCTGTTGCTAGTTTGCCTGCCGCAGAACGAAAGAAGATGCGGCAGAAATTACGCAAAGCTGAAGCGAAAGCTAAGAAGGTATGTGACGAACTTTGACCTTAAATTTGGAGCTGTTAAAAATCGTTCGATTKCTATATTTTCAAATTTGCACGATTGGTTCCATTTCTGAGCTTTGGAACATTCGTTTCTTTTTTGCACTATGCCAGGAGGCAGAAGAAAAGGCAAAAGAAGAGGAAATTGCTGCTACTGCGGCAAGCAAAGGAGGGAAGAAGAGTACACAGACAGCTCGGCCTGTAGATACAGATCCAGATGGTGACAAGCTGATGCATGTATGTGCATTCTCTATTCTCTCCTCTTCATGCGATTTTGCAGGAAATTTAATTTTGATGCATAGTCACAACATCTGTTATCTCCTCGCTATATAATGCTGAATTATGAAKTGGTTGCTTGTAACATTCCACAGACATGGTAATGCGGTGTCAATCAATTGCGGTCATTAAGGTCATGTCAAATTTGCCCAATTATACAGGTTGAAGATCCTTTGAGTGAAGCACTTAAGTATTTGAGGCTTTTGCAAGAGCACTCATCAGACGCTCTGGAAACCCATGTGCTTGCCTTCGAAGTTTATTTTAGGAAAGGCAAGAAACTACTCGCTCTTCAGGTACGCCACATCTCGGAAGTAAAATACACTCGTGACCAGTTGCAAATCATGGCACCGACCTGACAATTTTGTCCCATTCTGCATCTTAGCGCTTAGCACTCAAATAATTCTCGTAATTGAACCAAGCTGGTGTGGGTTCTCAGGCTGTGAAGAAGCAGTTGGCTTTGGATTCAAGCAGCCCTGATGTACACCGGTGTTTGGTGAGTTGATTTCATCGAAGTTTTTCTCTTAATGCCCTGTAGAAACCTGATAACACCTGCAGARGAGAGACGACAAGGGTAGYCACATGTGAAACACATCTTGACTACAATGGTTGATTCTGAGATATTTTGCGAGAATTTTATTCCTGCTAACTCCCTTGTTTTCCATGCTGATGGGATACTTTTGTGTTATGAAATCCAGATACGCTTGTTTGAATCCTTGGACAAGCTACCAAGCCCAGACACTCATGCTGACAATATTATTAATGATGTGATTGTTATGGAAAGAGCATCCCTGAAGTAAGATTTCAAGGGCTTTTATAAGTGTATATTTTAGATTATGAGACTTTTTTAAGTCCCAATTACCAGYATCTCAACTATATTTGATTTGAAAACCGATTGATCTTACTTCAAGTTTCAAATATATCTTCCTTGAGAGTGTAATGTTTTAACCTTGAAATGAATATGTTCTACAGAGAAATTGGAGAAAAATCTCTGCTGGATGCAAACAGAGAATTTCTTGAAGTTCATAGTGGTCAGTTTCATTGTCCTTACTGGTTTTTATTTGACAGTTTTTAATGCTTGATGTAGTTTGACACAAACTTCAATGCCTGGTTTTGTATTTCTCGATTGTTTCACCTGTAATAGTCTTATCATTAGCCCGTTTTGAAAGCCTAAAGTATACTGATMTGTATTCCATTCTTCGTGAATGGCAGATTCTCTGAAACACAGGGCTGCCGCAGCAGAGATTCATCTTCTTCTCTGCCCAGATGGGAAGTCTGATGCAATCAAGATTATTGAAGACTCAGTTGATAACGAATGGCTTCTCAAGGATTGTGTAGCTGTTCATCAATTGCTGGAGGTTTCTTTCAAAGATGCTGAAGCTGCATCAAGTAAGCCAACTGAATTTTTGTTAGGATCTTATGATGGTCATTGCATTGGGTATATTGAGCCCTCTAAATATGTTTTCTGGTATGAAAGAGCATTTTCTGTCTATATTTGCAGAAGGCTCAGATTCTATTATTCTCATAAGTTTCATACATGCTCTGCTACCGATTCAAGTGTTAGATTTCTGACGTCCTACTTCTGTTAAACATGAGCATGTGAACTCCGAAYATGCTAGTCCTTTTCTTGTACAGGATCTCCAAGCTTTGGTTTTTCAAAATGTGAGCGATTTGGTTTTGACTTTTCTGTATTTGATATTGCAGAGTGGACATCTCGTTGTGCAAAGTTGTTCCCTTATTCAACGTATTTTAAGGGCGCCAAAAGCTCTGTGACWTTAGGAGTGGCAAACACTAAGGATTCAAATCACGCAGACAATGGAGAGGTTGAATCTTGTAATGTAGGGGAGAAAGTTGAKACGCACATGGTGAATGGCGGACTTCGAGACTTAGTTTGAACTAGAGCGAAGGTCTTTGAGGTTGTGTGTCAATCTTTTGCCTACTGATGTCGTCTGGCTGCTAACCCTGGTACAGTAGGGAGGAAACCAGTTAGATTATTTTAGAAAGGTGTTCACACGAGTCACAGTTTTGGTAAGGGAGAAATGCAAGTGGATAACCTGTTCCTGGCTCAAWAGTCACTGTGAGTTAGCACCCAAGTCTTTCTAGTTAAAGTAAAATTGTTGGTTTTTGGAGTTGTAGTTGACCGGAGAAGTAGAACAAGGTGTGAGTTCAAGTATAAATTATTGTAGACATATTCTCGAAATCCGATGAAATCATGTTTTGTTGCGTCTCGCCAGGGTGGAACATGATGATGGATGCTGAAGGCAATTGCATCCAACGACATTTCCCGTTAAGMATCGCTGTCGACTGGTAAAGTTTGCCACTGAAAACTTCTCTAATGGATGCGAGAATGATTGCTTAGTAATAGAGGCTCATTGGCACTGGATTCTTACTAGATATACGTTCTGTGTGCTAGCTATTTGACCTCTAAGTTGGAAGCTTTTGAGTAGTATCTCCGGAATCCTTTTGAAACTGTAAATGATTTGCTACAAAATTATTGGGGAACTGACTTGTCTACTTCACGGCCAAGGAGGAGTGAGGGGCATGTTGCCTAATGGTTAGACTTTGAACCCCAAGGGCTTGTGTTTAGCATTATTTCAAATGAGCTCTCTGTGCTTCTACTTCCATTATTTGAAGTGAACTGAAAACTAATTCAATTACTGTATTTGTTGACAAATATTCTGCTTATCAAACGACCTTTAGTGTGTTTTGACACGTCTTATGAAGATGCCTTCAGGAGGGTATCTGAGGTCTTATGTTTCTCGTGCAGCAGGAGTGGCTGCACTGATTCTCTTCAATCGTCCATAAGAAATTAAGTAGGTTTCTTGAATCAGGAGTTGATCATGCCTTCCTTTCGTTGCTGTTCGACTGGTTTCTCTTCATTTCATCCTTCGAGATTTGACACTTGACACACCGATTGGCAATGCACTTCATGATCACTGAGGTCGGCTTACAAAATTTCATGTGAAGTGTCATGTGACCAAATTTTGCAGGATAGATATCTTGCATTTCAATTAACCCTTAAAGGACAGAGCTATTACCGTGGGGAAAAGGTGGATGGTGGGAAGGTAAATTGTGTAGCACTTACAAATGACATTAACACCTAAATACTGGCTACAACACCTAAAAATTTGATGATGGGCATAAACAAACTTGTCATAGTGGGCATGAATTTCTGTGGCTTCGTGTTACAATTTGGAGCACCAAAAAATGACAATAACCATTTTTTTGTCAAAAACCACTCAAAACTGCCAAAATTGTTGAAGTTACTAAAAACAATTTTTTTTTTTTTTAAGATTCCGACCATAGGATCTTGTATTAGAATTGTCTGAGAGCATGTTGTAAAAATTTCGTGATGTTTGACTGTACATATTGAAAGATATTAGCATTCAAAGTGGAAGAAAAAGTTTTTTTTCATGAAGATGCTCTAATTGCCCGCAAAATAAGAAGCTCCATAACTTTCACATCACTTATCCAAATGGAATGAATCAAAGCTTCACATATAGACAAAAAAGTAAACTATAAAGGAAAAAATAATAATTTTTTTTTTTCACTTTTTTGTGGATTTTTTTTGCTGCCCACTCTCCCCCATTTTGAGGTTATTGTGGCATAACTTTTGCTCACGGGCACCGATTGAAATAAAAATTATATTTACAAAAAGTTAATAAGTTAATCTATGTCATGACAAAGTTTCAAAAAGTTTCGCCAAAAATTGAGCTCATAGGAACCTACCCAAAATCCATTTTGTCCCTCGTAGAGACAACATGACTTTAGAGGTTAAGGGTTAACTCTTGAAGGACGGACCGGTGGTCGTGGAAATCAAGCACTTTTGATACCATGTGACATCACCTACTTTGAAAAGTCAAATATACTCATTGGAAGTCAAAGTACTAGAAAAGGTCTTTTTTTTCCACTCCTAATACCGAGGATGAAAAATTGCAATTCTATCATATACGATTTGATTGTTTGTCATCCAAAGGACACAAAACATCAGCTGTGGCGTTCAAGGGTTAAGGAAGAACCACCCATTCCCGATCAGGGTCCAATAACCAACCTATAGACTAACGTATTTCTAACCAAGGCAAGAAAATATATATATTTTTTTTTTCAAAGTTGTGACTAAAAGTTCATGACACATGTTCCAACCTTTTGTGCAAGAAAGTAAGAAGCAGTGAGTGGAAAAATAGTTTTTTTAAGTGATCGGAATTGGAACAGTCTAGAGATTGGCAATAGGTCCGGCACACTTTCTACCTTTGAAAATTTATAGTGATTTCAGTTCATGCGATAAAATTACCAAAGTTTTTGCAATCCCCATCATTTTTATCAACGCACCTTTGAAAATATCTACCTTGCATTTTTTTGCTCCAGATTTGTCCGAAATTCCTTATTTGGTCGGTTATGACTGGTTCTAGCTTAACTAGATTTTGGCAAAGTAATTGAACTATCATGCTCAATTGTAAGAAATTAGTTACCATGTGAGGGGCAAATAGAAAAATCTAAAGAGATATCTCATTTATTAAATTTTGGGCTTTGTCACCTCAACATAGAAATCTCTATAGAAGGAGTTGCGAAACATTTTTGGAGATGCTTGTCAGAAAAAAGAGGTGCATATGGATGCTCCCTACATATCTATGCAATTAGATTAATAAAAACTCATCTCCAATTGTTTTCTATAAAATATTATTGAAAACCATGAAAAATTGACTTTACAATTTCACCAAAAATGGAATTTTGCATTTTTGAAACTAAAATTTGGTATGCTTGATGGGCATTGCATAAGGATGCAGTGATAATTATGCTTACCAAAATATACGAATTATGTTGTACATACTACAAAAAAATGTGAATGGTTGAGATCTTAGAGTTGTAAGATTATTGTACCCGACTTGTATGCTAATTTACCCTTAAAGGACGGAGTGGTGACCATGGAAATCATCCATTTTGATAATGTGTGAATGATTGGTTTAAAAAATTCCAAAAGCATTCATTAGAAGTCATACTATTGTATACTAAATAGGGGTATTAACGGGACCCATACTAATTAATTGATATTTCACACTATATAAATATCTACCTCTGTTGTACATCACCAATGACTAAGTCTCGGGCTGTACATCATCTTTTAAACATTTACGGTTTCCCTCGTTTAGTCCTCTTAATTGTTTGGTCCCTTTAATACCCCTATTCGGTGTAGAAGACCTCCCCTTTTAGCACAACATTATAAGGAATAGTAATTACAATTTTGTCCTATGTGGAAAGATTCTTTGTCATTCATCAATTGAAAAACAGCTGCAGCTTCGTTGAAAGGTTAAGGTACACTTCAAAAGGATAAAATTGTTAAAGAAATGACAAGCAAAGTGTGTACGGAGAAATCTCATGCCAGGCCATAACTTCATTTACCAATAAGGTGGGTACCCCCATTATGGCGCAATGCCTTAAAGCGCATCCTAGATTAAGTCCTTAAATGGTGTAGTTATGTACTCAAATTGTCAGTGAGTGAATATGGTGGTTCATCAAAGAACCATTGGCCATTTTGGTATTGGTGACATGCTTCTAAGCTCACATTACATGTTAATTTGTTTCTCTAACAAGGTAATCATTCTTTTCTCTTCTTTGAAACACATGGACAATTCCCATTGATTACTGACAAGCTTTTCTATTGTTTGTTACTTACTGATTTGGTTGGCTTTTTTCATTGTATTAAATACGATTGCAACTCCATTTCTTTTCATTCTGACACCTTGGGAGGGGAACTTTTTGCATGTGACTGCTGATATTCAGTGCAGCCTATGAGCGCTTTTGAATACTCTACTTCCAAAACTTTGTTCCCATACTGTAGTCTCATATTTATCGAAATCTGAATTTTTTTGTGCATTTCTTCCTTTTCTACACATCTCTTTACAATCCTGTATTCACTACTATCAACTTAACCTTCAAAGTACCCACAAACCAAAAAGTGGCACCTTTGGGGATATCCACCTTAGTTCTAGCAGACTGAACCACTTGGGTACTCTTACCAACGTCAAATAATTTATGATTCCATGGTTAATCCTGGTGAGAAGTCCTTCATTAACCCTTTAAATGTGGGAGGCACCAAAATCTGGTGTTTGGAAAACTTTGAAGTTAAATAGAAGCTAACCGAGTTGCCATTTTGGGTAGTTTATATTTCTGAAAATTTTCTTTATGAAATCTAGTCTTAGCATTAAAAATCCGATTTTGAAAATGATTGTTTGTGATTTTCAATTCAAGATTGTGTGCAAGGGTGTCCAAATGTTGCAATCTTGACTTTCTGTAGTATTGAGGGCGCTTGGAAATGAGCTTCAAACACACTAGAGAAAAATCCACATTAGAAATTCATTTGAAGAAAATCTAGAATAAATTTTGAGAAGCCATAAATTGATTGGAGTTATGCATGTTAGGCCCTTCGACCTCATGATTTTTTGGTGATCAACTTTTTAGATTTGACATGTGAAAAGAGGATTGAAAGACTTTGACTCACTTTTGGAGTTTTAACACCCTCATGATCAAACATTATAATCTTTCAATCCATAAGTGATATTGTTGTGTTTTCATTTTTCATGTGATCTCTAACATGTTTAGTTTGAATTTGTATAGTTACAATTYCAAAAAAATTGATACAACATATCAAAATGTTGGCTTTTTCTTCAATGTAGAGCAAATTCCTAGAAGCTCAAAAAATGTCTTGGGCATTTAGGGGTTAAGCACAATTTTTGCAAGTCCTAAACATAATTTTGTTTACCATTGAGGCAAGCACTTTCACATTCATAAAAAGGGGACTCTAGCCTACGATGAACAAAATTGTTTTAACTTATATGCGAGCTTATGTTATGTGACTCGTTAGCTAATCCCAATCCTTGAATTAACTAATGAGCCTTCCCAAGCATTTAGCAAACCATACTACCTTCCTAGTATGGGGAGAACCATGGTTGTTTATGCAATGTTAAGCAGTGAACACTTCCAAAACTGAAGATGTAGAAGTCCACTTTTTCAGATCTATTTGAAGACTTATTAAGGTATCAACACCAAAATATGTCTGACGAAGGTTTTAAGCATGGTTTCTATTAATGGGATGTAAAAATTTGTTATGGGGTCTTGTTCGTAGTTAACACTTGAAGAAATTTGATGTTTAACCCAAAAAGGAAGCCGCCGATGTTTAGTGTCTGATAAATGATGCATTCTCCTTGTGTAGGACATAAACACAACTATTCATCCTTGGAATCAAATGTGGAAAGAGTGAAATCTTCTATAGTACTTTGAGTCTTTGACTTCAAATGAAATCTTTTGGTTGTTTGATCTACCAATTATTCCTACAGTTTCAAGAATTGATGATTTCCACAAGGACCATTGCGCCCTTCTAGGGTTAAGGCCCAAAATTGTTTAAAAAACTAGTCTCCAAAGCGAGGCTAAAATCTTCACCTATATTTAATTTTTAACAAATTCAACCATAGGATCCTTTAGTTAAATTTGTTACAATAGAGTACACCCTTTTAAAATTTGAGGAATAAAAAATCTTACCAATTGCAAGATCATGATGCTTGGGTTTCAAAAATAAGTATTTTCAAATTTCAACTCTTCCCATATGTTTTTTTTTCAAAATTTTTTTCAAATTTAATTACATAAAAGACTTCAAAGTTTATTTTAGAGTAGAGAATCAATAACTCCAATCAACTTAAAATTCCTCATAGCTTTCATCTCACCAATCAAAATGGAATGATTCAATGTTTTTTTGCATATAAGCAAACCAAGGAAATCAAGATTATTATTATAATTATTGTCATCAATTTAAAGTTCTTTTTTTGAGCTGCTATGAGGAGCAACAAAAAATACATATGGTGGAAATCCATTCCTGATCACGGTCCAATAACCAACCTATAGACCGATGTATTTCTAACCAAGGCTAAAATGTTCTTTTCTTTTCTTTTCAAAGTTGGGACTAGAAATTCATGACACATGTCCCAACCCATTTCCGCTATGAGTGTGTGCTGGACTCCTCGTTTCTTCTCTTGCTGTTGTGTTCCATTTCTAACGGCTTCTGTTGTCAGTTTTCTTCTCAACACAGCTATGGAATTTCAAAGTGGCAACAATCCAGCGGTGAGACCAGCACTTGCGTTTCTCACAAAACACCAAACTTGGAGTGCTTACTCTGTTGCTGCCTGCCGGCCTTTCTATTTTACAGTAAGTTACATGGCCCGGTTACTGCAGTCACCTACCAAGCAGGAGACATTAGTGTTTTTGAATTTTTTTAAGAACGTTCATGTGGCAAGACGCTGTTTATGCTATTTTAAACCAAGCTTACTCATTTCTGTTAAGTAGTCTGCTGTAATAACCAGATTTTGACAAAACTCATCAGTTGGCCGTGGGTTGGACGGAATCATTAGCAAAATGCTAAGAAATTGGAATCATTGGCCACTTCTTGGAAGAGTGACAACTTCTTGGAACCTCACCTGTCTACTTTGAGCCCACTTGTGCTTGAATTTAGGTCGTTTTTTAGGTGTCACTAAATGACTAGTGTTACATTTGGGTGTTGCTACCTTAGCTAGCTAGCCCAATCAAATCCAAAACCATACTTTACCCTTTTCATTACCCTTGTCATTGACATGTATCCAATCTAGGTCATGGGTTTCAATTTGTGATAAATTTGCACTGTTGCCTAGAAAAAGAAAAAGAAAACACCACCTATTAAGGTGGAAGCACCCAAAAACCTCAATAAAAGCAATTCAACATAGCTGGAGGCACCTTTTCCTAAAAATATTTTTGTACTATTAGCAAGTGAAAATGATAAATATTTAAAAAAAAAATAGATTTTTCATATGATGTATGTAATTTCTATGATTTCCCAAAGTGTTGGCTCCCTGAACCACTAAAATTGTCCCATACAAGGACCTAAATCTGAAATCTGCAAAAATCAGTAATGAGCATATCAAATTTAAATCAGTTGATCTAAATTTGAAATTTGCAAAAAACTGTAATTAACAATTCAAAGTTAAGTATGTGTCAATAAATGAGATTTAAGCATTTGGAGGATACATTAACCAAAGTCTAGGGACACAATTAGGTGAGTTTAGGGTACAAGAATGGGAACAAGTGCACTAATGGGTGTTTCTACCTTAAGTTACACTAAGGTAAACCTCCCTATGATAGGCAAACCACCTACGATAGGCACCTAGAAAATTACCCATTAGAGTCTTATATCAAGCCATGATAGATTTTTTCTTTAAAATGGGATTAGAACTATATTAGGTTGATTTGTGACCATAATCAGTGTGCCTTGAAAGATGGTCATGGAGATATAAGTGACTATCATAGGACACTTATGCTTTTATAGTTTAACCATGTAAAAATGTTGCAAACCATAATGGTCTGATGGATGACTTCACTATTAACTATAGAAAAACAGAATGCACATATTGGTCCAAGAATCAAAGACTTTTGATGACTATTTTGGTCATAGGGGGTTGCTTCCTTACTGACAGGGTTAATCTTGGAGCGTGCCAACGTCTAGAAACTCGACAATGAACAGATTGAAACTACARTTTCATCCTCCTAACTGCTTGGATGAAAGTTCTTCTAAATTGTAGAGATACTAGATGAAGTTGTTGTTCTATCTACCGGTTAGATTTGGTGTTACTAGAGCACATATTTTTCTGAAATGACCAATGTGCAAGTATGTCAACGTGTCAAGTGGTTGACCAAGCCAAAATTGCATTGACTTTAGTTCAAAACTGGATTAGCCAAAATGAGGTCATAGATTTTAAGAACACAAAAATTTGAGATAATCACCATGTCGAAAGAATCTCATTTCAAGTCCATTCCAACAAATTTTACTCCAAAAATAATTATAATTTGTTTGTTAATGAATTTTGAAGGAATTGTGAAATTTCCCTTTCAAAATTTATAAAAAAATATTGGTGATAGCATTGGTGAATCTAACCATATGGATGGAATCTACAACTCTTAGTCTACAACTTTTACTTGTATGTCAATTCCAAATTATGCTTCCAAATAGCACTTTATAATGATTTTTCTCAAGTCGTCAATTTTTGGGATGAATCAGGACGCTCTAGGGTTAAACTTGTCATAATAAATTTTTTTTCTTTCATGTCAAGGCCATGTTAATACACCTTGTAGCCATGTTAGAAAATGTTGTGTCGTGCTTTAGGTGGTAAGATGACTGTTATAGAAACACTATTTGCTTGCTTATGGTAGTTGTCTAGGATCATTGCATGAAACAGTTGTCCTATTTTCTGTCATAGGTTGGAAGTTGAAGTTGGTTTGTAGCATAAGTAATGCAAAAATGGTCCAATTAACACAAAATTCAAAACGAAGTTTACTTTTCCATTTTTCAACTTCCTTGAAATTTTTCACTTTTTTTTGGAATGATTTCAGGGGGGCATGTGCAGTTTCCATAATATGTCACACTTGCGGTTATATGGGTTTTGAGTACTTTTGAATACCCAACGTAATGAAGTTGGACCTGAGGTTTTGTAGGGTTGTTCTCGTAATGACATACAACTTCTCATAGAGGGATTCGCAAACCAGTGCTTCCCGTGCCTTCTTTATTGCCATAAAGTGTGCTTCATTTAGCATGCATTTATGAGCAATAGAACATGCAAATTCAGTATTTTCCTTGGAAATTGTCCTCTATAGAAAGTTCCTCATAATGGCCATTTTTTTGCTTAATTTTCAAAAATGGCCTTCTAATTTTTAAAACTGGAAATGACAACTGGCAGTTTTCAATAGAAAAGACAATCCTTGCCGGATGATAGTACTGGAGCGTTACACTAAGTAGTGTATAGTAGTGGTGGGGCCCACTATGGATGAGAAATCCTACACGGACATTATCTAAACCCTATATCTTAAACCCTAAATGCACAAGTCATCCACTGTGAAGTGGCAGCGTGTCGTTCCATTGGCATCTCATTTTCAATCGACGGCCCATGTTTCATCTTCTGACCCTCTAATAGTACGCACAATACTTGTAGTACCCGTAGTACTATCATAGCAAGAACTCGAAATGCAACAAATAGTACAAGTGTTTCGTGCAATGACCCTCTACCGATTCTTTTGTGATGATTGGGCAGCACACTTCAAAAATTCATAAAAAAAAAATCATACTTTGTCCGAATAATACAATTTCAATTGCTTCCTTCACTTCTCTCATTTGTCTTTGTATGTATTCTGATTTCTTTTCGCCAATGACAACATGACGAACCACTCAATTTGCTTGTCATAGGCAGGTTTACCTTACCAACAGTTAAATTCCCTTCATGAACCTCCTGTCAATGAACTTCAATGAATTCCAGTGGAAGTTCAATGTACCAAGCCAGGTGAACTGACCTCTTCTCTCAGCTACTCCAAGTGATTCCAGGGGTGCAATGAAAATCTAAAGCCCCTATTTTATGCTTGATTAATTTACCTTGAACACCTCTCCTAGCTAATTTGGGGCCTCTGATTGCAAATTCGAATCCAAAATTTGCAACTTTTATCATGCGTGAAAAAAAAAAATTCAGGGATTTTTCCAGTGGCCGAGCGAGGGTGGGCAATTCATCCCGTCCCTAAACCACGCCAAGAAGTTCAGTGAACTCGCTGAAGAAGACGATTCCAGTTTCAGCGAAACTCGTTGAAGAGCTACTCAGTCTCCAGCGTACTCGGTGGTCCCCCTTCTGTACACAAATTAATGATGAATTGCAACTTGGGTTAAGCTTGTTACTGTCACTGATGCATGCTGGACAGATCGAGGATCAGAGCTCGCTCCCGGCGTTTTCGGGGGAGAAAAATCCGCGCCCGGGGATGAGATAATTCTACGGAGTAATAATTAAGTTCCTGATGAATGCCGTCGGGATAGGTCGAGTGTATAGTACCCCAACGAGCCCAATGCGGAGGTGTAACAATGGGTGAATGTAAAAAAAAGCCCCCTTATTTTGTGCCGTAATAGTTTTCTGCTTCACACCTCTCCTAGCTAATTTGGGTCTTCTGATTGCAAATATGAAGTCTAAAATTGCAAAAAAATTTATGCATGAGAAATAAAAAGTTCCAGTGTTTTCCCCAGGGTTAAAACACGGGGCAAAACCTCCGCATTGGGCTCGTTGGGGTACTATAGACTCGACCCTGATGAATGCCGTCGGGAAATATATCGATGCAAGGCCCGGCCGCGCGCGCTCCCGCACTAAGTACAGTAACTTCACTTGAATTCCTGACGTGTGCAATGTGCGTGACGGCGTACTAGCTGTGGAGCGGAGCGGGCGCGCGCGCGCGCGGACAGCTGCGAAGGCGAGGCTCTTGTCTGGATCCTTCAATACAATGCCTCCGTCCCCATTCACCAACTTGCATTTGCTTGCAATCAAGCTCTATACCAATTAATTAATTAATAATACTTAAGTCCCTTTTTCAAAAAAGAGAACCACTCATTCCGTCGCTTCAGCACTTCCAGCACTTCCAGCACTTGCATTGCAGCCCGGCTCCATTCGGCATGGAGCCGTCCTGCATGCCTGGAAGGGAAAAGTAAAGTAAGCTGAAAGGCTTCCATCATTGGGTATTCCTGGCTCTCGTGCATACGGCACTCCATCGTCACGAATCGGCCCCGGGGGCTGGCGGGTTGGCTGCCTGCCTGGCTCGGCGTTGACTTGGATTGATCGATCACATGATGCGGATGCCCCCTCCCCCCCGCCTTTGCTCGGCTGAGCTCCGAAGGGCAGGGCGGCAAAAACGTCGCACTTCTTTCACGCCGGCCGGCATCTTTTGGGGGAGGGAGGAGCGGAGCGGAGGTGGCTATTTACGTCCGTTACGCCCGTCCCGAGTAGGTAGCCGGTAGCGTAACAGATCTCTTGTGAAGGAATCAATTTTGAAAAAGAGACGACGGACCGGGATTATGAAGTACTGATGATGAGGCCCTCTTTATTGGAAGTCCCGAGTTAGTGGAGAGAAGGGGCGAGGGGAAGTGCTTACACTAAATAGTGAAATTAGGTTGTCTTTAAAATTAGGTTGCCTTTGCAATTAGGTTACTTTACCCCAAGAAAGTTACTCTACAATCCATCAAAGTCAATAAATTTTTCTACAAATACTTCCATTTGTACACATGGAGGTTCATGAGTTCCAACTACACCAATAACTAATTCAAAACTAGAGCGTTTGTGTAAAGTAACAATAGATATTTATATAGTGTGGAATGTCAAGAAATTAGTGAGGGGCAACCTAAGTTATATCCCAAATTAACAAGGTCACTTCAATTGTGATGAAAAATAGTACCACCCTTTCTTGCAATCACCCCTACGTGTATATAATAAATTTTTCTTCTCCACTAAAAACTCAAACTAAGTTATTGACGGCAAACAAATAAAGATTACATTGGTATAATACTCAATCGATTATTTATTTATTTGGCAAAACCATCTATCATTAGAAGAGATTTCAGACTGCTGGAGGGCTGCGAATTCCCAGCCCGTTCCCAACGCGGGAACTGCGCTCCCGCAGCATAGTGACGTGGATTGGAGACTGCCACCGTAACACGCTCAAGGCCCGACACTCTTCAAATGTGGATGAAAAGAAATGAGGGCCCTTCACAATATGCTCTTCACACTCAATCCTTGCGTGTCAAGGAATGGCCCTTGAAATCACTATTCCTCTTAAGTTGGGTTGCTTTATCCTTTATTCTATTTGATGAGTGGTCTTTCTACTATTTATAAGCCATGTTTGATGAGCACCGGTGAGGGACAAGGAAATTTAGGGCCTTCAAAATCAGATGGAAAGTTTAAGCGTGCCAAGTTGGGCGAGTAACGCTGGCCATGCTCTTAGAAGTTCCAAAAAGGCCTTCAGTTGGGTTAAATTCATTCTTCAAGTCACGCTGTGGGCTGCGCATGCTGTCCATTTACACTAATGGTTCAAGTATCACTATTAGTAACATAATCCTAAATACCGTTATTAGTGTAGTGAAGAAGTCACTTTCAATAAGTTAGTCACCTCCTCCAGCAACCCACATCCACCCCTGCCTACCTCCTTCAATTTGAAGGCATTCAACTGCCATATATGCAATGCTGAAAGCTCCTTCAAAGTATACCGATTGCCGTGACTCTACTCCCGTTATTCCCAAGATCATGTACATACCAACATTTAATAATTGTAAGCGGGATCCATCCCAAAGGTTCCTCCGAAAGCCTGACAAATCTACGGATTGTCTCAAGTGCAATGTGCTATTTCCCTCCCGTACAGCTCACACCCACTTCAGATAGCGAAACAGAACTGTAGAAGAGGCTCTCAAGCCCGTCCGTCACTATTGATAACAATAACAAAGGTGTCGAAACCAGAGAGCATGCAAGCGGGATCCAACGCCAAGTTTAAAAAAATTATTCTCGGGGATAAAAAGACCGTCTAAAATTAAGAAAATCCACCCACTCCAATTCCCCCGGGGGAGTGCCAGCTCTCGAAAAAGAAGCCATGCCCGGAGTAAGTAGGAGAGAGAGCCGTTTACCACCGTAAAATAGCTGTCTTTGCGATCTACTCAGCTGAGGATTAGTTGGCTTTGCGAAGAGTCAACAGATCGGTACCCGCGTTGTTACTGTTACTCGAACCAAGTTTAGCGGTGCCACCCGATCCTTCCGCTTTCTCTCGTGAACGGGACTCTCAAATTTTGGCTCTTTTGCTGACACAGCTGCCAACATTTAGGAGTACTTATTCACTTGGAGGATCGCAGGCTTCTCTATTCCTAGCTCTCTCTGCTTCCGTCTGTTTCTCAGACGGCGTTTTGAGTGCGGGACTTCCCGTTACCCATTCTGCTCAAATTTTGATCGACATGCAACTTTCGAGTTTCGTATCGAACATCGTTTCAAGCTAGTTTGGTTTCGAGTACTGTTCCATTGCTGTTTTCTTGTTGTATGTACTAACTTGTGTGCAGGCTCTACTTCGTCTTGTGCTCTTTTCGGATATCTGCTCAAATATTTATACCCGCTCTCGTGGAGTTTTGAGTGAATGCTCGAGTTCCGGAGTCGTACTATCCCGGAAGGGAGCCTCAGTTGATCAAACTGAGATTTTGTGGAGTCTGGTAGTGCTGCGAACGAATCGACAATGGGGTCGATCAATGCAGCTCTCCTGGTGGCGGTAGTGCTGCAATGCTTGACGCTGGCAGCTGGACAGGGCTTTTGGCAAGTGATCCAGAAGAATGCGGGCATTGCTACGATGCACGCCGCGATCACGCACTACGACACGGCTATCCTGTTGGACCGGACCAACACTGGGCCAACTCAGATCAAGCTCCCGGGTGGGCGTTGCCGCAACCAGCCCTTGGAGCGAATCTCCAAGAAGGATTGCTACGCGCACTCCGTGATGATGAATCCCGCTAATGGCGCCGTGCGAGCTCTCTTCGTGTTCACAGATACCTGGTGCTCCTCTGGTCAGTTCTTCGACAACGGAAGGCTGGTGCAGACGGGCGGGGACTTCGAGGGGAACAAGAAGATCCGAACACTGACGCCTTGCGCGGCCAATGGCAACTGCGACTGGGTGGAGCTGGGTGAGAATTTGAACTTGGGTCGGTGGTACTCTTCCAACCAGCTGTTGCAGAGTGGGATTCGACAGATCATCATGGGCGGTCGCGGAACSGCGACGTACGAATTTTACCCAAAACGGAAGGCGGSCGAAGGTTCCTTCAAGCTGGGCATGCTGGGCGGGTCAGACAACCTCTACCCTTTTGTTTTCTTGCTTCCCAACGGCGACTTGTTCGTGTTCGCGAACATGGACTCCGTGCAGTTTAACTGGAACACGGGGAGAGTCGTCCGGAACTATCCGAGGCTGGGTCCTAATCCTAGAAACTACCCGTCGGCTGGGTCCGCCGTGATGCTTCCCTTGAACTGGAACCAGAACTTCGGCGTGGCGGAGATCTTGGTATGCGGAGGCGCGTCCGCCGGCGTGTCGAGGTCCGGTAACGTTAACGCCCCGGCGTCGGCGAGCTGCGGACGCATTGTGGCCACGGCGGGAGCCCCCAAGTGGGCGACGTTCAACATGCCGATCCGGCGTACCATGGGCGACATGATCAATCTGCCAACGGGAGATGTGCTCATCATTAACGGAGCCCAGAACGGGTACAATGGATGGGGGCTAGCAACGAATCCAGCGCTGAACCCSGTGCTGTACTCTCCGGGAAGCGGACGGTTCACGACGTTGGCAAAGACGGGCATTCCTCGTATGTATCACTCCACCGCGAGCTTGCTCGCAGATGGTAGGATTCTCGTTGCGGGAAGCAACACGCACCAGTTCTACACTTACACTGGAGCATTCCCCACGGAGCTGCGTGTTGAGGCTTTCTCACCGCCCTACTTGCAAGCTGGGTAAGCTCAAAATGCATCCCAAATCTCCTCATTCATCGATCAAAGTACATCTCGCTGTATATAATTATTTCAGAACCGTTATATACACATGCATTCATGCTTTGATTGAGATCCGATAAAATAGCGTTCCCACTTCGTCATGAATGTATCCTCGTCCATTACTAGATTTTGCAGGAATTGAAGTTTTTTCAATTGAGGTCACGAGTTGATGTTGGCATTCAGACATGTACTTGTATTGACTCCTGGATGTGAATTTAGGCTAGTAAGCTATTGAAGTGTCGTGACTGAATGGTTTCTAACGAGTCTCCTTGCCAATGGCGAATGCAGAAATAGGCCTGGCATCACAAACTACCCGAGGGCTCTCAAGTACAGGCAGGTGTTCATTGTAACCTTCAATGTCGGAGCCAGGAGGGGCGGTGTCGATGTGTTCCAAAGGAGCGCTCCTTTCACCACGCATGCGTACTCGCAGGGCCAGAGGATAATGAAGCTGAAGACGAGCGTGCCTGTGAGGGTTGGCGGCGGGTATGCCGTGACGGTCACCGCAGTTTCCGGCAACTCTATCGCCCCTCCCGCGTACTACTTGCTGTTCTTGGTCCAGAACGGTGTGCCTTCCAGGGGTGTCTGGACAAAGCAGAACAACTAACTAAGCTATGTCTTCCTTGATGTGCTTAGTTTTGACGTTCAAGTTGGGAGTTGTGAAATAATTTGTGCAGCTGTGGTGATATATATCAATCCATCCATCACATCTGCCGCGAGTATCGCGAGAGAATTTGGGTCAGGTCTTTTCAACATAGTGTTTCCAACATCTGCCAAGTCTCTTGACACTCCAAAGTCTCTTGAGATTTGCGAAATCTCTGGAGACTTGGCAGATGTTTGACGTGGTCCCTGTTTTGTACATTGAGTGCGTTCGAAGTTGCCATCACCTGGTAGGAGGAGATGCCTGCAGCTGAGAGGAAGTCCGAATAAATTAGTAGTGTAGACGATTGATTGAATTCCTTGCTGGTCATGAGCTTAATTTTTGTGGCCGTAGTCCGTAGTCGATTTATTTGGGTACCCTGTTCCCATGTAATTTTTTTCGATGATCCAACCCGTAGAGTAGGTTAAGTAGGAATTGGGTCAGGGGTGAATAACAAGAATGCAGCAGCTGGCAAGAGGCAGTGCCCTGTTACAAGTCGAATGGGAGGGAGTTTGTTTTTTAAGTTTTTTTTCTTGAAGTCTGAAGATTCCGGTGATGGGCAACAATTTTTATAACCTGGCTGAATGGTTGTGAGATGACTTGTTCCTTTGTGAAAGTGCGTAACTAGGTTTTTACTAAGGTCTATTGGTTCAAATGAACTATCCTTGACCTGATTTAGTTTATTTGTGTAAGGGTTTGTGATTGGCCTTGAAATTTCCAAGGTCTTCATAGTCCATAGACTCTATATAGGGGCACCTTTTGCACTACGTGAAAGCGTACCAATATTGCCTTGCTATGTTTTTGAAGACAATCATACTATAATATTYGAAGTGGTATTTTTGGACGAAGTCAATCTTGCAACTCATTGCTAAGATAAAGGTCAATGCCATCTAGCTATAAGTGGATGGTGCTAAGAGCATCTCCACCCATCTTGGAAAATGGATGACTTGTCCAAGGTAGCTTGCATAATCGCCCCACCCGTTTTGCAAAACAGATGACTTGTTAAGAGGATAGGCTTGCAAACTAGGATCATTATGCAGGCCAGAACGCAGCCTGCAAAACAAGGAGAAGACAAGATGCAAAGAGCTCTCCAAAGTTGTGGCGATTGATATAGGTAAAGTGCTTTCAACTCCCCACATCTTTCATAAGATGTTTTTTAAGGCCTCCGGAAGATTGTTTTGGGGTTGTTTCCGGGCTGTTTCCCTTTCTTTTCCCTACGATGTGAACCAAACATTGTTGGTTAGAATGCATAAAATATAAAATTTGTATTAAATTTTTTTTTCAAATTTTTTTCAAAAAAAAAGAAACCAACTTTTTTTTTTTTAATCCAATTTAATTAATTAATTAATTAGCATTATCTAACATGGTAGTCTCTCGACCACGTAAGATTGTTATGTGACAGAGTTCCCACAATTCCTACAGTTGCAACCTCTTCGTCTTTTGAAGTCATCAAAAAACATCTATTATTACCCCTCTGTTCCACGTCAGTCTTCACACACATGCTACCTTGTAAGTTTCAAAATGCTCACAAAATTCAGTTACGAAACTCACTCTTTGTGTTCTCTATATTTGGATGTTAAGGATTTTTGACGTATAGAAAATTTGTGATTTTGCTACAAAAAGATTGATTGAATCGATCATATATACATGAAACTTTTCTTGTGCTTTCTTGAGGTTTACAAAACCATGTTTGTAGCCCACAAATATGTTTAACCTTTGAACGTTAACCCTTAATCCCTAAATTCCCATTTGTCCCCACAAGGGGCCAAAATTCGACTTTGGGTAGCCTCCTATKGTCTCAATATTCATCTTAATTTTTTGAATCTTTTTGTAAATCTAGAGAATGACATAAGCTTTTTGGAAATATGATTAATATTTATTTCAATCAATACCTGGGAGCAATAGTTATGGCACAATAACAATAAGCCAAAAATGGAAGTCGGTAGGCAACAAAAAAAAATCACAAAAAATCAAAATTAAATTTTTAACTTTTTTTTCTAAAATATTACATTTTTGTGTACATGTGAAGCTTTGATTCATTCTATTTGGATTAGTAATGAGATATTTATTTGCAATCTTGTTCTTAAGCAACTTCCTAGAAAAATAACTTGTAGGATTCATTTTTTAATGCACTTTTAACAATTTTTCAAAAAAATTGTATGAGAAAAGATAAGTGTGCTCACTAAAACAATCTCGCCGTTTAGATTATTGCATTTCAATTCTATCTAAGAGAAATTAACGATTTAGTTATTTGTTCAGTCTTAGACCTACTTTTACTTAACAATTTTTTAAAGAAAGAAAATCAAGGTTTATTTTTTGAAATTTTTTACCTAGACTTTTAACTCAATTTTTCAACATATAAATTTAAAATTCAAAATCTATAGTGCAAAAGCTTTTTAGAAATGGTAGTCAAAGTCATCTAAAACTGTAAGATAGTGTTCAGAATAATTTTTTTTTTAAACTGTGAATGCTAATATTTTCCAATTTGTAAGGTTAGACTTCATGAAATTTTTACCACGTGATCTCAATTCTCAAACAAGAAAAGTATAAGATCTTAGATTCTAAAAAAAACGTTTTTTTTGCTTTCTTGGATGAGCACAAATAAAATGATAATGTCAGGACCCTTGACACAATCTTGGATGGATGAATGCATTGGCAGATGAAAAAGATGATGATTGGGTCATGACTTTTGGTCATGACCTTTGATGGATAAATGCATTGATGGATGAACTAATTCATGATGAAATGTGCACTAGTGGATAAGCAGAGATTGCTTGGAAATAGATATCTCCAGATGGCGGATTTGTGCATTGGAGTTAGACAACTGCACTTGGATGACTAGTGCACATGATAAACACAAGTGTGTTGGAACTTGGAGTTAGATAACTCCAAGTAGAAGATCAAGATTTAGATAAGAAATGATTGGATAAGATATAATAGGAGAAGTGTAACTAGGACTTTTACTTTAATGGATGGTTTTAAATAGAACCAAGAATAGAAAGATAAAGATAGAAAAGTAGTCCTAGTCTATTTTAAAGACTAATAGTCTTTATTGATAGTCTCTATTATATAAGACGGAGCTCGGGGGTGAGGAGACTCTCTTCTCTTTTGGAGATTGATCTCTCTCTATGGTCGGGTGGTTTGAGCTCTCTTTGAAACATTCCTTTTAATAAGTATATTTGTGTTCGTATTTTGAGTTCATTGTGATTTGAAGTTACAAGCCATGGGAGGTTTGTAACAGATAGGTTCGAGTGGTTTTTGGCAGAAAAATAGCCTTGGGCCTTTAGGGGTTAATGGACAAACTTGTGACCATAAAAATCATCCATTTTTATACTGTGGGAATCATTGATTTACAAAAAATCTAAAAACACTCATTGGAAGTAAAAATTATTGTAGACTATCTCCCCTTTTCACTCAAAATTTCAAGGATGAGTAATTGCATTTCTATCCTACATAGAACAATTATCTACTATCCATTGGACACCAAACATTTGCCTTGATGTTTTAGGATTAAAACAATCTATGAAGTTTCTAGAATATTTTAGATTTGAGACTGAAATAATTACAGTTTGGGATTTTATGACCAAGTAGCCATTACCCTTTTGCACTGTAGTGTAAAGGATTGAAGAAATATTCACATTTGCATTTGTTGATTCGTATTAGGTTCGTGTGAATGCTTAACCCCTAAACGCCCCAGGGGACTAAAAGTGTCCTAACAATCTAAATGTCCAATTCAAAGTCTTGTAACTTTTGCATCAGATGTTCAAATTCAATAAAACATGTTGGAAAATTTGTCATCTTTACTCTATTTTGTGTGGTAAAATTTTTAGGTGAATCCAAAATTTACAGATTTTTTGGGAGCCAATCGAAGTTTGCAAGTTCTAATTGAATCCACCAAATTGCATTTGATGGCTGCAACTTTGGGGGCTTGTATCTCCTTCATCAAATGTTTGTTTTCAATMAGATTTGTTGGGTTATGTTACCCTTGAAGTCTAGTTATTGTAATAAAAGTTTTATGTCAATCCAAGTGGTTTTGAATTTTTGGGAGCAATTTGAAGTTCAAAATCTAGAGATTTTTGGATTATAGTGAACTTTGGAGGCTTATATGTTCTTCATACARTGTCAATTTCCAATAATTTTTGTTGCAAAAGTTGCGCATACCAGTCTAGTTTGTAAGGCTAAAATTTCATATCAATTCAAGAAGTTTTAAGTGACTGAGAAGSATTTTAGTTGAAGGAGGTTTAGCCATGGATGTATTTTTTGCAACTATTTTTTGACATTTCAAATCCATTTTGCAAACACAATGAGTCAAATGAATGATATTTTCTTTCACCAATGTATGTGTATGCTATTTTTGAAGCACTTTATAGTTTGAACTTTTTTCATTTGAGTAGGTTTAGAAATCACATTTGACCTCCAAATGTGTTTCTAGGAAAATTTCAGCATCCTTTTTCAACAGTAAAACATTATAATCTTTCAATCTATACGGCCAAATGACTTCAAATTTGTTTCACCTCATCTACAACACACACTCTACAAGATTGTACAGTTGAGATTTCTATACCTCAGTGACATTTAGACCTACAATACTTCAAAAACAATGATACTTTTAAGCCTGAAAACACCGTGGGCCTTTAGGGGTTAAAGAAACTTAACTTGTGTTTTTGTCATGTGCATCTTGAGTCCAATGTCACTGAAATSCAATGTCCATTGATTCTTGCTTTGATTACAAGAACTTGCAAACCATTGGCATTTTCCACCTAAACCAATATATTCACTTTTTTTTAATTTACCATAAACTTTAGCAGATTCAAAAACTTCAGAATTTTTAAACACCTTCAATACTTTCAAAACCCCTGCAAGAATGACATAGTGGCTGCATTTTCACCAGTAGTGACTGTAATTATAAATTTACTTCCCAGTAGACTCAAACTGGCTAGTTAACAGGTTAATATGAGTAGGCATTGCACTCCAACCCAGCTTGCAAAATGGAGGCCCCCTATTTTACAAGCCGCATCACYACCCCATTTTGTCAAATAGGTGGTGATRCTCTAATTTTCTTTTAGTATAGCAATAGCATAGACATGTAGTACACGAGACTATTAGAACTGACTACTTTCATTTGGCTACATTATGTTTAGATTGATATTAGGAATGMATAYAKATTATAATCTCCTTGTAGGTATTTGCTTAAATATGTACATTTGTCAATCTAAAGTCTATTGTGATTATTGCAATTATTCAATGATGTTTTGTTCTATGAGCAAAGCTTATGTTATGTACTCAATCCATACATGTGACTCTATCAAAAGATTCATAGAACTACACAATATAGAGTAATAGTTAGGCCTTGAAAAATACATATGTAGGAAATGTGTGAATAAAATGACTTAGCTAACATTTTAGTGACTATGTTGGAGATTGTTCATTTATGATTGGTATGCATTGGATGTTCTATGAGGCTTTTAGGAGACTGCAAGTTGGACTGTGAAAACTCTATGAACTCTGCCATGTAAGCAATTTCAAGAGGTCAAGAGATTACCACATTAGATAATATTAATTAATTACATTTTAAAATTATTTACTGAATTTTTAAGTATTTTTTTAGTTATTCTATTTTTTTTATTTTGGAAAAAATAATAATAATAATAATTTTTAATTTTTTTGATTTAAATACTCTGACCACCAGTGGTTGGTTTACAGCATAGGGAACAACAAGGGGGATAGACCCAAAGCAATCTCTAGGAGGCTTCAAAAACATTTAATGTACTAGGATATTGGATTAAAGAACAAAAACCCATCCAAATAGTTGGAATATCTTTAAACAAGGAAAAGAAAGAAAAAGAAAAACTACAAGAAGAACAAATATGACATGCAAATGAAAAAACTAAACAAATGAATGGACGAGGATTTTGTCAATGGATCAAAACAAACATAGAAGCCATGGATCAATGCATTGAACAATTTGCCGAACAATATTGGTCAATAAGAACAAAAGACAATATACCTCATTTCGTGTGGTGGTGTCGTAGGAAGATCATATTGCACATCGACTAGGGACCATAAATACACAAAAGCCACTTCAATCCACCTTGATCGTGTTTGTTTGTTGAGTCAAGGCGTGGGGATTCTCTAACATCTAAGAGCCTTCAAAGTAGATATGAGATATTAAACAGGTTATGATGAATCATGAATACAATGAAGAAGATCAAAAACATATTTTTGGGACAAATATGAAAGGATAATCAATCAACCAATACAATGAGTTCAAAACAAACTAACAAAACGCATCATGGGATGAAGTGGAATGCAACTTCTTGTAAAAAATATAGAATGTTAATTGAGAACAAAAAAGCAGATTTCTATCCCTAATTCTATCTCACTTATAGACACAAATTCATAGATTATTTTCAAGACTGATTTATATAGACTACATGTAAACTCAAAAATCGAAAAGATAAATACATTTTATGCACATGGTTTGAATTTTGAAAGAACATTACTTACACATGTCCAAAAGAGACTTAAATCTATATGTGTGCAAAAATATTAAACAAAATAGTCAAAGTGGGTGATTGCAAGAAAGATTGATACTATTTTTTTGTCACATTTAGAGTGATGGAATTGTTTTCTGCTAAATTTTTTGAAGGTAGACTTCATGAATTTGAAATTTGTATTGGAGATGGTTAACACAATTGTGATCATACTCTCTTATTCTTTAGAAATTAAAAAAAATCATTTTATATTTAAAACTCAATTTTGCTAATTTATTACACTTTTAGGTTTAAGACTAGTACTAATTTGCATCACACTTGGAATGGAGGAGTTATTATCTACTATAACTTTTGAAGTATAAACACAATGAACTTGAAATTTTTATTGGAGTTGTCTAGCTTGATAGCAATCAGATACTTTATTTTTCAAAAAAATTTAAAAATCATATTATGTTTAAATTTAAATTTCAACTGCAAAGTGTGACAAAATAGCTAAATTGAAATTTAAACTTAAAATGATTTTTTTAAATGTTTAGAGGTTTTTAGTATTAGGGAGTACTCAATATTAATGATCTAGAGCAAAAACTTTTGTGGTCTATTTCTGTATTAGAAAGGCATGCATCCACCAAATGGAATTTCAAAAAAACATTATTTTATGTCCTCTACATGTGTGCTAACATGGCTCCCTTGCGTGCACATTTCTGAACATTCAAGATGGTTTTAAGATCATTCTTTTGATGAAATCTCTTTATCATAAAGCTCTTCCAAATTGAAATACTATAATTCTTTTTTAATTTCCTATTTTTTACAAATTAAAACGTCAAAGTGTCTACTTTCTTCAAAAAATGTGTCACTTTATAATATGAATAATTTTCGACCTAAATTTTTTTTAGGTCTCAAATTTTGGTGACATGCTATTTAAAGTATTATGCTAATTATCCATGTTTTTAAATATTTTTAAATATTTTTTCCCAAAAGGTTGCTAGTACTGGCCATTACTAGTGAACGCTACGAAAACCAGTCAGTCTTTCATGCATTCACCCCACACACCATAACAAAGACAAGCACACACCCTTCTCCATTGGGGTTCACTGCGTAGCCTACCACTGCAACTTGGACTTCAAGGCATTGTCAGGTTTGGACATTTTTGGTGACATTGAGAAACTCTTGTCTAATATTTACGGTTACTTCTGCAAAAGTCCAAAAAGATGTTTGGAATTCAAGCAATAGGTAGAGTTGATTCAAAGTCTCAAACAAAGGAACAGAAGATGCTTCAAAACGTCTAAACCCATTGTATCAGTTTAATTGAGCCGCTGCAACGCTTGCTGAACGAGTATCGGACGCTCATTTACAAAATGACGGCTGATCTTTATGAGAGTGTGATGGCAAAGGTAAGTTTTCTTACATTCCTTTGGACTATGTTGTGCTTTCCTTTTTGTTGATTTTTGTTTCCATTTAGACTTGTTACATTTGGCTGGATCAAGGATGCTTGGAAACTTGCATTTTTTGTAGTGGCTCTAGTAATTACATGAATCTGGTAGGTTGCACTTGCTATTCAGGAGCCTCATATTGACTCTCTGTACTTTTTTTTGTCTTTGTCTCTACAAGCTTGTTTGTAGTTGCTTCTAAACCCATTGACAATGTTAGGGATGTGTGCACTATTGTTGATGTTGGAGTCTATCGACACACTTGTCAATTTTGCTCAAAAGCAGGACGTGTACATCTATGATTTTATGGCCACTATCAAAGTTTGTCAAGCAAATCTGTACAGCATGTATGAAGACAAGGGCACGGTCTATAGCTCAGATAATTTCAGTAGTTTTAATAGTCTATTGGATTGTAGCCATGAGCAAATCCACATTAAATAGATTACATGTTTGAATAGTGACCAATCAACGTTTTGGTGTTTGTTTGCCACAGTAAGAAAATAGCTGTTGAGCTCAAAGTAGTACCAATGGAACGGACCGTGTGGGCTAATTTGCTTGCTAGAGTGAAGGCAGAATGTACTAGTAAGTGAAATAGTATCTTTCAATGAGTGATGCTTGTTTTGGTTCTTTCATGCTTATGTTGAGGTTGCATTGCCATGTGCTCATGGGATGTTCAATTGCTTCATTTAGTGAGTTTGATTTGTGTAGCTCTTCTTCTAGCCTAATTTTTTATAGCATTTTTTGTTCATAGGTGCAACAAAAATGTTAGTCTCTGAACTAGATAACTGCTTTCCTGCTCACCATGTAATGAACGCGTTTGGGATTTTGTATCCTCTATATAGGTGAAAAGTGAAAGCTGAGGAGGCATTTGACAAACACTTGCAAATTTTCATGGTCACTTACGGCCATGCAAAATTCTTTGGAGAAGGTGACAAAAAACTTTTGATCTGGCCCCTCATTCACCGTGTGACAATGATGCCCTTATAGCGCAGTGCAGTTTGTTCAAAATTTGTATGAAGTCAAATTCTCCGGGAGCCATGCTCCCTCCTTATGACGTCAATCTTCTCACCAAAATTTGGCGTGTCCTGGACAACAACAATAATTTACTCAAGCTTGCAGAAATGGCAGTCGTACATGTCCTGGGGTCCATGGAGGATGAGCAGCTGTTTTCCAAGCGTGGTATTTTTGAAGTACAAGGTCCTCAACAATCTTGAGGAGCATCTATAGGTAGTAGTTGGCATGTTTCCTCAACGGATTTTCACACTTGAAGAGTTTTCCATATCACAAAGTGTTTGATGAGTGGTTTGTGTCTTAAAGGCAAGGCAGGTATTTGGCTAGCACGTAGTTTGTGGTTTGGTTTTGGAAAGCACAACAATGCAACACTGATGTAGCCGAGCCCAGTATAATGCGTAGAGGTAGTTCAACAAGTTTAGGGTGCAATAAGCAGCACTTTTGCTAAGAGTTATCTTGCAACAAAATTCCATTTTGTATTGTGCTTTGTGATTTACGGTATGAGTCACATTTAGTTCCAAATATTGTTGTTATTGCTTATGAAAAGCGTAACTCTACGTTTGCAAATATAGTTCAGCTTGCTATGGTAAATCGTTTGATTTGTGTTGGACATCATTGTTTATAAACCTATATGCAGGTTCTCTAGTGATTTCATTTGCTTCGTTAGAATTTTCCTTGTTTGTGAAGTTAGGGGCAAATGTGCACTAGTATCCATGTAAGTCCTCCTTTCATGCACTATTTTAAGTTGTATTTGTAAGTTCCAAATACCTTTGTCATTCTATGTTTGACCTAAACCCATTTCTATGTCATGTTTTTCCACTTCAAATGTTTAAGTTCTATACGTTTAACTTGTAGAACATCTTTAATTTCTCACTTGAGCATCAGAGGGGAGTTTGGGTAGGCATTAGTCACTGTGTAACATATGATTGTGTTAAACAAGTAGTTTCTTTTCCTTCGTGATGTCCATGTGTGCCAAAAATGAAAGGGTGTTGGAGAAAAAAATGGTGATAAAAGAAGATGTGCTTTTCAGTGCCTTTATTTGTTTTCTTACTTTGGCATCAAAGGATTTTTTGGATGGGTGGAGGTCTTGTTCAATGCAGCAAGCCGTGAAATGAAACAAATTACATGTACATTTCCAAACATTTGTATCATTGACTATTGCCAAATGGTTGCACCCAAGAAGGACTAAAATTCATCCAATGCTCAACACTATTTTTTTCTTCAATGATTCCACCAACTTACTTGCACATGTGTTCAACAATTTGCCCATAATGCAATTGTTTTTAAGTGTTAGGTTGCCCCCCAAAAGTAATGGACTCTCCTAAAATTGCCAAATTGTCATTCAAAGAATTCCTGGGATTGCCATGAAATACTTGACGCTCAGTTTAGGAACTAGCCACTTCAACTTCAACCGCACATATAATATTGCCTTTTCATCCATCTTGAGAAAGTGAAGGAAAAAAAATTGACTCCTAGTATTGAGCGTAGAAACTCCAATTTTGACAATACGCTACAAAATTTGGACAATTGTTCTTGCAACCACGTAAGTGGAGAACTAAATTATACAAGAAATAGAAGACTCCAAACCATACATGCATGAAGCGGCAATAACCAATACAAACATGCAAAATATGTGATAAAAATCACCTTAAGCAATGTTGGAATGATTCAAAGTAGAAAAATGTACTGATAATGATGACCCTTGTTGAATATTAATGCGATGGCATGTGATTGCAAACTTGAAGAAATATGATGTGCCTATTTTTAACTTTGAAAAGCAACCAATGATGTATTGGGAGTTTAGATTGATGCACATCAAGTAATGAACTATCCTGTAGCATGTCACTAATGGCAACAAATGCAAAAAAAAGACAAGCCATGAGGTGGAATCATCATTATCAAGCTGAAATTCACAAAGATATATTGCATGAATCTATCTCAGTTGCAWCAATAGGCAATAACAAAAGGAAACAAAGAAGTTGATCACATATAAGAAATCCAAAGATCTTTTCTGGATAGATGCTAGGACCAACTAGAAAAAATATAGATAGACCTGCAAAAATCTTTGAGCAATGAATGGTGACAAACTACAAATAGTGACTGATCTTGTATATAAAACAAACATCACGATTCCTTTGAGATATGTATTGCAATTTAGTCTAGAGTTATACAAGACTACTCAACAATGCACTAAATTGAGCAAATATCAAGAATTCAAATAGAAATAATTCAACTCCATACCACTGCATTAGATGCAAACAAAACATTGATTCAAATAACAATAAATGATTGTAAGTTGACAAATGTTTTGATTGATAGAGGTTTGAGGTTTAATGTGATGGAAAAAGACATTTKGAAGCATTACAAAATACCAAAATCACAACCAACACCATCTGCAATGTACATGACAAATAATATGCATTTTTGCACCAAATGAAATCAAAAAGAGTGTCCTAGTATAGTTTTAGAGGATTCCAACATCAACCACATAGGCTATCATCAAAATGCCATACGATTGTAAAAWTTTTATGATATTGAAGAGACCATGGCTTAGAGACATTCAAGCCATTCATAATTGGAACTTAAATTGAATCATTATACAACATGTAGGAAAACAAGTTGTCATCACTATCAATACTTAATAGTTGCTTATCATAAAAGCAATCAAAGACATCACACCACAAGTTAGGCATAAGTTACGACAACATTTTAATAGATGACCAAGAAAAACTACCACTTCAAATTTACTAGAGTTTAACACCATTAATAGAAATACAAATTGTAAGTATTACGGTGATTGCCACTCTAGACCTACAGAGAACCGCAAACTAACATACAATTCCAATTTGAGGACATGATTCACCTCAAAAGGTCAGATGCATATTGAGATATTTAATAGAAAAATTAGACATATCAATCTTATGTTCTCWTGAAGTCCATACATAGTTGGCAACCATCAACAAGATCTTTGCTATTGAATTGTTCTATAGATAGTGCATTCATGGTTGGATACTTAGAACAAATAAAGAAGGTGGAATTGGTCAGCTTGAAAATTAGAAAAAATTCACACCATATTTGTATAAATTGTGATACCCTACCAAGCTTTACCTTCAAAGTCCCACCGTCCCCTCGGGGGACAATTTGGAGTCCGGGTAGGTTCCTATGAGCTCAATTTATTCTGTGTTTTCTTGAAATTTTTTGAGGACATGTATTTTTTCAAGAGCTTCGTAAACATATAATTTTTTTTACAATCCAATGTCGGATGAAGAGGTTATAATGTTTTGTCAATAAAACCAAATTTGAGAGGCTAGCTGGATTGGCTGGTCCGAGGGCTAATCAGCCACTTTTTGCTTGAATGTAGAAGGCGTCATGAACTGGAGGCCAAAAGGTGGCAACAACGGCAAAGAAGGCGAGGTTAGGCTTGGTTGGGGGAGACCCCCCCCAATTATTGGACCCAAGGTCCAATAATGGGGGAGGAACTATGGGGAGCTTTAATGTTCTCAATATTGGGAACTCTCTTGGGAATTTAGTTGGGAACATGGTGGGATTTCAGCGTGAATAAAATGGGCCTTTTTTTTCAAGTTGCCCAATGGCATATAACTTTTAGGCAATAGTAGAGGCCTTCTAAATTGCATAGACTTTAGGTGATATATTTAAATTTCATTTTATTTTKATCCTCAATTTTAAAGACTTTAGAAATCTTGTAGTGACCTCACTAACAATAGATTTTCCAACTCCAAATAGTTCTCTTAATGTAAATAAAGAATCCCAAGTAACAAGTATACAAACAACGATTGCAATTGGCTTTGTACAAAATATAGGTTGAATTACCAAATACATGCCGTCTGAGCATAGTATCAACCCCATGATGAATTACTAGCAAATAATACCATTTGATTCAAGGAGAGGGTCATTGCAAGAAACACCAGTCCTATTCTCCGTCACAAACAGTGTGGCTCCCTTGTAATCTTCAATAACTTCTGAAGCATAAACCCCATAAACTTGAAATTTTTATTGGAAATGTCTAACTTGATGATAATCATATCTCTTATTTTTCAAAAAATCTAGAAAATAAATTTACATTTAAAAATCATTTTTGCTAATTTGTCACAATTTGAGATTTAGAGGTTTTCACTACATTATGAGTCCACAAATTTAATGATTTGGAGCTGAAACTTTCATGGTCTATTAACATAGTATAAAAGAATAGACCTATGAAAAGGAATCTAAAGATTTATTATTTTATGTCCTCCACATGAGTGAAAATAGCACTCCCATTGCGCGCAATTTTAAAACATTGATGATGGTTCTAAGACCATTTTTTTGGGTGAAATCTCATCGCCATCGACTCTTCCCCAATGGCCAATTTTTAGTTTATGAAATTTTTTTTTTCTAATTTTGACAAATTAAAATGTCAAAGTACCCATTTTCATGAGAGTTTTGCACTTTTCTAGTTCACCTAGTTAGAACAATTTTCTATGCTTTCTTTTCCTACGGTACCTTCTTCTTAAAGATATATACATTAAACATATTTTTCATATTTTTTAAAATTTGTTTTTCTAATTTTATAGTACTCCTAAAAAATCATGAGTATTGTGACAAAAGTGTACACAAAACGGCAGGTGTTTCTTGCAATGGCTGAGACTAAGTATTTTCAAAATGTAAAAAACCCATAAAACAAAACTTAGACTATMCAAAAAGTTGATGACACAATTTGCAAGACAAAGAGAGTGCTCACGAACAAAGGATAGAAGACAAGTTCAAGGCATTTAGTTTCCTTATATATAGCTTACTAAGAGTTAAACTTAATGTGTTCCCAGGTTCTCTTGACAAATATTTGCCACTTACTCCCCTCAATTTGGATATTTTTATTTGGAGGACCGTTTGATATGCAGAAGCATAACATGTCTTGAACAGGACCGGACCTCAAAGGTTGGTGCCTAAAGCTCCACCTCTATTTCGGTCCTCTCATGCGATGAGCACCTTAGAGCATCGCCACCCGTCTCTCAAAGTGGGGTGGTGATGGCCATGGTGAATTGACCCCTCATTGCCCTTGTCACAAGGTAAATGTAAAAAATGTCCCCTATTTTGTACCGTGTCAATTTTCTCTTTCATCACCTCCTCAACTAATTTGGGGCCTCTAATTGAAAAGATGAATTCAGAATTTGCAAATTTTGTCATACTTGGCAGATAAAAGAATTCCAATGTTTTCCCAGGGGTAAAAAAAGGGCAATGAGGGGGTCAGTTTACCCTCGCTAGGTGGTGATGAGGCTTGCAAATTCATAACATTCTTCACCTTCATTGGGGGGGTCCCTTTTGCTCCTCAAAATCTGGCCCCCCCAGCAACTAATCAAATTGAAATCAGTCTGACAGCCCAACCGGCCAGCCAATTGCAGCCAATTGATTATAAGCTTGTTTTCCCCAGGTATCTAGGAGGGCATTATACCTCCACCTGGGGGAGGACTGCATGCCAGTGAAGAATGTTATGTTGAGGGGCATCCATTTTGCAAAGTGGGGTTGGAATGCAAGGCCCGCCAGTAACTTGTTTACGTGTTTGAGTAAATTCAGAGTAAGGTTGTACAAAGTCACCGGTGAAAATGCAGCCACTAAATCATTCTTGCTGGGGTTCTAAAAGTGTTGAATACGTAAAAAATTCTAAAGTTTTTGAAAGTGCTCAAGTCTACAGTAAATTTAGGATAAAAAAAGATTGAATATGCTAAGGTAAGGCAGCCCATTGTGGTCAGAATTTGGAGTTTGGCCTCACGCTACTGTTGAAATTTTTCATTTTTTTTCCCACTTAAAGACAAGTGTGAGAAACAACAAGTGCAATTGAAATATATTTTTTCGATCAAGTATGAATTTGCTAGGAATTTTTGAAGTGTTCAGTTTTTCATGGCCCAACAAGGGCTGTAGAGCACCCCATAGCCAACAAAATCTGAATCCATGATGGTTATCTCACTACCTAATGCAATCACAATATTTTCTAACATGGAATGCCTAAAAAGTCAATCCATGTAATGAATTTCACACTGAAAAGTTGGAAGTGCCTTATGTGGTCACTAATCACTCCATCACTACCTTGTAAGACATTGATTGTGGCCCCGATCTCACAAAACTGAAAAATCCACAATGGGGCCATTTCATAAGTGACCACAATGGAAGAAATAACCGCAATGGGCTGTCTTACCTTAGTAGAGGTCAAAAATGGCAAATGTTACGCAAGTTCCTRTTATCAAGGCAAGAAACCAAGAATCAATTGACATTGGACTCGATTGCAAGTTCTCATTATCAAGTCTGAACATTTACTCCAAGGACTTCAAAAACAATTGTAAACTTATTTGTGGGCTACAAACACAGTTTTGAAAACCTCAAGGAAGCGCAGAAAAGTTTCGTGTATGATTGATTCAGTAAATTATACTGCTGTAGAATCACCAATTTTGTAAATATGGAGAATCGTAAACCTGCCAGAAAGTGACTTATTTCTGTGATTTAATTTTGAAAACCATAGCTTAACCCCTGAGCTCCTAAGGCCACTGTTTTTCTGTCAAAAACGACTCAAAACTGCCATTCCTACTGCATTCATTCAAGAAAGAAAAAAAAGTTTTTTTTTCAAAATCTAACCATTAGATCTTACACTTCACTTGTTTGAGATCATGTGGTAAAAATATCATAAAGTTTAACCATACGGATCGAAAGATATGACGATTCAAAGTTGGAAAAAAGAAGTTTTTAAATGCTAGCTTGCAATTTCAAATGACTTCAACTGCCTTTTGTGGATATTTTTGCACTAAAGACTTTGAATTTAAATTTTTGTGTTGAAAAATTGAGTCAAGAGTCTACGATAAAAAGTCCAATAAAAAAACACTTGATTTTCATTTTTTTTAAATTGTTGTGTAGAAGTAGGTTCAAAATTGAAAGAACTAAATTGTTAATAGCTCTTGGATGGGATTGAAACTCAGCAATTCCAAATGTGAGATTGTTCCAACAAGAAAACTTAACCCTATCAAATAATTGTTTTTGAAAAATTGTGAAAAATGCATTCAGAAATGTAATCCATACGTTATTTTTTCAAGAATATGCTAATTGCCTAAAAAATAAGATTGTCCATGACTTTCACATAACATATTCAAATGGAATGAATCAAAGCTCTCCATGTGTATAAGATTACAATCTACAAGAATTTAATTTTTTAATATTCTTGTGTAAGATGGTTTATGCCCATCGCACCTAAAAAAGGACTTTTTGTGTTATAACTTTTGACCTCGATCACCGATTGAAATAAAAATTATGTCCCCGTAAATCTAATGTGTTTCCTTATCTTCACAAAAAAATTCAAAAAATTATGATAAATGTTGAGACCGTAGGGGCCTGCCCAAAATCTATTTTGTCCTCCGCGGGGACAATGGGACTTTAGGGGTTAATGCTGTGAGCAGAGTGAAACTGCTCRGGGGCATCTATGTGAAGATTAGTGATTGACAGAGGTGAAAAAAAATGTGGAGATAAAGGAACTTGGCATGTAGTAATCGCCAGAGCTGTGGAGAGCTCTTTGCATCTTGTCTTTTGGGTTTTTAAGGCAAGGTTCCCACTTGCTAAATGACCGCAATTTGCAAGCTAGTCCTTTTAACAAGTCATCAAGTCATCTGTCTTGCAAGTAAGGTGGAGATGCTTATAGAAGTCCATAACTCTAGAAGCCGGCCATGCTGATTGTCGTCATGCAGTCTCCAATTCTGCAGCTAAAGCTAAAGAGGTAGTTCAACTTCAATTTACATAGAATCCATAGCCCAAGAAAAATTCAGTGGATGATAAGTCTACATGGCATTGTATATGGACCTTGAAGACAATGGAGTCATGGTTTTGAGGTGAGAAATTCTTGACCATCTCCAAGAGGTAGGCCTAACAAATATCACATGAGACCATGACCAATACAACATGAAAGTCTTAAAATATTATTGCTTTGATAATGGTACTCTGGAAAAGCTCTAAAGAAGTTGAACAATAGAATTTGAAATAATAGAAGAATTTAAATGTATAATAATCATGATGATATCAAGCCCCATGCCCCCAGTCAAAGCTTGGAAATTCTTGTGGGGTGGTCACTTTTTTAGTTTACACCAAGATCATTGCTAGGGACCATTTCATTTTTGATGGGCCCCTACATTATAAATATTCTCATCCAACAAAGCTGAGTACCACTTACTGGGAGTGGCTTTGGTCTTGGTCTTGGTGTAAGATGGCCCTAAGAGTTAAGCATGTGGAAGACACATTGACCAAAATCTAGGGACACAATTACACGAAGTCTATGGTACAAGACTGGGACCAAAGGCACAAATGGGTGCTTCTACCTTATTTATTTGTTTTGGCCAAAGGACAGAGAAGGGCACGAATGGGTGCTTCTACCTTATTTATTTGTTCTAGCCAAAGGACAGAGAAGGGCATGAATGGGTGCTTCTACCTTATTTGTTGATTCTAGCCAAAGGACAGAGACTATGTCATCGACTCTCGTTTCGAAATCTGAGTTTCGAAATCCTATCTACAACCACATTCACAGTACACAACGAGGTTAGGGTTGGACTGTAGATGTGAGGTCCAACTAGTGAGTAGGAATTAACCCATGACGGTTACACCGCTCTTGGTCTTCAAGCGGGAAGTTAGGGGTGCATCTTCTGGGCTGTGGAAAAGGATGGAGTCCCAGAAGCCAAGGAATGCCACCTCGTCGAACTGGATTAAGAAACGTGCATTGGGACCACGGCCTTCCACTAAGGTTACCGGCGTTTCCGTCCTGCCTTTATCCTAAACTTCTGCCCATTGATTCCCCAGGGCCAACAAAAAGAGACAGTCTTTCATCATCATTCGTAAGCTTCCAGTACCATTCCTTTCAGCATGCCGTCACGGCCGAGGACCAGATGCAAAAGCTGTGGCTTGATCAATGATCATTGCCGCGAGGACGGCGGGACTGACGGAAGTCCGAGAGGATATTTCCARAAGCATTTGAGTCTTCATGACCGGCCACAGGTTTCCCATTACGGTACTGTAGTACTGGTTGTACTGTACACCTGTTGCAAATTGAAAGTCACTCTGTAAGATCACTCTCCTTACTCTTGTTTGCATTTTTTGTTTGGAAGAGATAGGGGAAGATGTGTGCATGTCGAATTGATCACTGGAATGCTCCCCTTGCTGTACGTCTTCACCGTGAGCGCGCGCGCGCGGATAATATTTCTTCCGAGGGATGTAAGCGTCACCGTGACGGATTTTGTGAGAGGAGCCGTGGCATTAGGTACTTAATAGAATATAMTCCGTAGATTTGGAAGCCTTGGGGTCACTGTGCGTTGCTACCTCACGTCTCTCCCGTCTATGGTGTGTTCATGAATTGAATCAGCTCCTTGGATTCGTCTCTCTATCGATCTCAAACCAAAAGCTAAGTTAGTAAATTCCAACCTAAATACATCTAGTGTGGTTCTTCTGCAGGCGGTTGAAAAGCTCACTTGAAGCGACGGATGTGCAACTACGGGTTCAAATAATTCGACTGAGATTGCTGCTGGTATGTGCTTTTCGTAACAATCACTCCGACTGTGTGAGAATTCGAGTTCGAATTCCCAGTTTTTTGTCATTCTGTAAAATTTCTGTAAAGTGGAAGCAGGGGCCAACTTGGCCTTTGCTGACATCTGGTGTCTGAATTATGTAGCAGGCTTGGAGCGAATCAGACATTGTGTTGTGAACAGTAGTATTGCTGGAGTGAGGGATCTAGGTTCGGCAGCTGGGCAGCAGAGCATCAAGCTAGGGTTCCTATGATCCACAAGCTGTAAGATTTTCTGCTTGGGTACTGACAGAGCTAAGTGAGCTTGCCGCGCGTAGGGTTTAACAGGTGGTACTTGAGCACCGGCTCCTGGCACGTTGACAGGTAGGTTGATGGATCAGGTTCAGTACGTTGTTCTGTTGCTCAATGAGTACTTTTGCACCAGAAAGTTCGATCTTTCTTTGCGATGGTCAGAATTAGTTTTGGGGCCGGGGTGTGAAACGTGTGAGCTCGCTCGTCGCTTAAACAGGTGGTAGAAGTTCGCTGAGCTCGCTGTAAAGCCTGAGTGCATTGGTTGCATTGTAGGGGGAATTCATTACACCGTGTTTTGTTTTGGTTGAAAAGCTTACTTGTGATRTGTTGCTCGATTGAGCCTGAGCTGATCGGAAGTGGAGGTTGAGGCTGCAGATAGATTGAGGGAGCAAAGCGCTATGGGACTTCCATCGTCGGTGAGGCCGGTGCCCAGGCCACTCGTGTTTGCTTTGAATGGGCAGCGCGTGGTGCTTTCTTCAGTGGACCCTGCCACCACTCTCCTCTCCTATATTCKCAGCGAGACGCGGTTCAAAGGCCCCAAACGCGGTTGTGGCGAAGGTATAATCTCAAATCCCAGTCATGGTGGACTGCACGCCGCTCAGGAGACACGCACTGTAGATTAGAATGTGTATCGAGAGAATTTCCCAGAGTTTCATGTTCAGGGAGTGGTGTCACCTGAGCTAGCATCAAACACCCCTAAGTTCACTTTCAATGCCAAATTCTGCGAGATTTCCAATTTATTCAGTATCGCCTGTCGATGTGCGTTTCAGGTGGCTGTGGAGCATGCTTGGTGATGTTAGCAAAGTACAACCCTGAAACGAAAGAAGTGAAGGAAAGCTCYGTGAATTCCTGCTTGGTGATGCTCTGCTCGATCGATGGCTGCGCAATCACCACCACGGAAGGCTTGGGCAACCAGCGAGACGGCTTCCACGCCATCCAGAAACGCCTGTCTGCATTCCACGGCTCCCAGTGCGGCTTCTGCACCCCAGGCATGACAGTCGCCATCTACGGCCGTCTCAAGCACGAACAGAGCCAGCACCAACATTCATCAGCAAACAATGGCCACAGCAACTGCAACCCGACATCAGGCCCTACCGTGGAAACCATGGAGAGAGCCATCCAAGGCAACATCTGCCGCTGCACAGGCTACCGCCCCATCCTCGACGTGTGCAAGTCCTTCGCCTCCGACGTCGACCTTGAAGATCTAGGTCTTAACACCTGCTGGACTGACAAAGCTCAAGCCAAACCTGAGAATCTCCCAGCATACGATTCCAGCGCTGACCCCACATTCCCGCAGTTTCTTATCGACGAGATCGAGTCAGGGAAGCAAGTGCTCGGTGGAATTGTAGGTCCAGACGGTGAAGCTGAATTAGACGCGCGCTTCACGTGTGTGGATCGAGGCGASCACAAGCGGTCGTGGGTGAGCATCGCCGGCTTCGAGGAGTTACGCACTGCATTGAAATTCTTGAATTTGAAGCGTGACCGGGTGAAGCTCGTCGTYGGCAACACGAGCTCCGGGCTTTTCAAAGAGATCCCCACCGTCGACATCTTCGTGGACATCAGCCAGATCCCTGAGCTTCTGACTCTSCAYAAAAGCAGTYACAGCCTAGAAATCGGCGCTGCAACTCGAATCTCGGAGTTCATGGATCACTTGGAAAATTTTCGAAGTGAGGACGGAAGCAAGCACACTGTTGCGGAAGGTCTCTCGGACCACTTGAAGAAACTAGCCGGGAGTCACGTCCGCAACTGGGGAAGCGTGGGAGGGAATTTGGTTATGGCRCAGCAATTTGCCTTTGAATCCGACATAGCTACTATCCTTTTAGGCGCAGGGGCGTCAGTCAAGGTTATCACATTGCGAGGGTCGCCGTTTCCAGTCACTGACATGCCTTTGGAGGATTTCCTCGCAATGGGGAGCCTCGGTGAGGACCGTCTCCTCCAGTCGGTGTACATTCCTTTGGACGGAGATTCCAAAACCACGRTTTTCAAGTCGTTTCGGGGAGCGCCCAGGCCGTATGGCAATGCGGTCGCGTAYGCGAACTCTGCGTTTTGGGCTCGAGTGTCAACGACGGAGGGAGGTGTGACAATTGCGAGTGTCAGGCTGGCATTTGGGGCGTTTGGGACCAAGCATGCCGTCAGGGCTGGGCATGTCGAGAAGCTTTTGACGGGGAAGGCGTTAAGCTTGAGCTTAGTGAAGGAAGCTGTGGAGGTTTTGAAGAAGGATGTGATCCCCAGTCAAGACTCCAGTAAGAAGGAGTACCGAGTCAGCCTTGCTGTGGGGTTTCTGTTCGACTTTCTCGCGTCTCTGCTCTCAAAGGAGCCCGTTTTGACGCCCACACACCTTGTGAGTGCTCAATGGAAAACACTACAGTAAGCTTAATAATGCTTAATAAGAGTATTACTTCACCGAGTGTTTCGTTAGGATCAGTTTGCTTAAGGTTTGGATAAGGTGGTTGTTTTTGCCTTTGCTTGGAAAATATTGAGCACTTGACTTATCAAAATGTGCTGAATTTGTGCAGTTCCCGCATATTGGAAAGCAAACTATCACTGTCTCTGATGAGCATTACCCTCTGTCTCAACCTGCAGCAAAGTTTCTATCCCAGCAACAAGCATCTGGTATGTTATTTATGTCTGAGTTTTTTCAGGTTGTAGAGATTATATCAATCCCGGTGGACAAACTGCATAATATTGTTTACCAAGCTTGAAATGTCCCTTGCTTATAATAAAGGAGTTAGTAGTGAATATGCATGCACTTATCCTCATATTTGTAACTTTAATTACCTTGGTGGACACTTGAAAGGGACGGTATTTGGAAGGGTTTTGAAAAGAGAGCTCGGGGAATGTGTTACAATTTCCTCATTTATCAATTGGCACACCTCTTTTAGATTTCGAATTAAAAAAAACCAGAATTTTATTTTTATTCATGCGATGATCGAATAAATACTCTACAATTTTATCAATTTAATGACGACCGAATTGGTTGTGCAGGAGAGGCAATATATAGTGACGACATTCCTTCCCCTCCTCATTGCCTGTACGCGGCGTTTGTGCTCAGTACGGAGCCTTTCGCAAAGATTAAACTTGTTGATGCTGCACCAGCATTGGAGTCCGTTGGTGTCGTGGATTTTATCTCCACCAGCGACATTCCTAAAAACGGTCGGAACGTTGGAATTTTTAACCCTTTCAATCATGCAGAAGAAGCCTTATTTGCCGAAGATCTTGTTGGATATGTGGGTCAGCCATTGGGAATAGTGGTAAGTACTGAACTCTTCACGTTTTTTTTTTAAATTTTCGTAATTGTCACACACAATCATGCTCTCTGCTGCATTGAATCAATTGCCTGGAAGTCATATCTTAACAACACCAAGGAACCATTTTAAAAAAAGAATTGAAATCAGTAGAATCAGTAGAATTGTTACCAAGAACTTGAACTTGTCAACGTCGATCATAACTTCAAATAAATCTTCTTTACGATTCATTGAGAGGCTTGTGTAAATGGATACACTAAATCCAAACGGAGGGAGTATCGTCAAACATTACTTCCTTTGTTTGGAAACAATGTACATCCATTCTTAGTGCAATCACCAGTAAGAATGGATACTCTAAATCCAAATGGAGGGAGTATAATTGTCTTTTCCTGTGATTCCTAGCAAGTCTAGCTTGATGTTGTACAATTCCAATTGAAAGAAAAAAAACAATGAATCTTGTCAAAATTTTTGGTTTTTTTTGGTTTAAGTTAGATCAAATTCCAAGAAGCTAAAGAAAACAAGATTTGGGGCATTTAGGGGTCAAGAATACGAATTAAACCTCGTTTAATTTTGCAACAAAACCATTTTCGTATAGCCACTATTCCTAATGGCCCACGACTTGACTGCAGGTGTCCACGAAATCCCAACAGCACTTTTACATGGAAACGCAGACAACTCTGGTGGTCCCTGACGAGGATGGCTGCCTCACGATCTACACCGCCTGCCAGGGAGTCGATCCTGTCCAACAGACCATTTCGAAATGCCTCAGCATTCCTCTGAACAACGTCCGCGTCATTACTCGACGACTTGGAGGTGCATTTGGTGGCAAATTCTTACGTAACATACAAGTAAGTATAAGAGATACGAAATTCAGAAAATTAATATATATAACTTAACCCTTCTTTTATTTTGCGTGTTTACTCACACCTCCAAGAAATGAGTCAGTGTGTTTGATGATAGAAGGCCATATTCATTATATGGAGACTTTTCGCAAAGTTTTTAGACATAATGCTAGTTATTGAAAAATTCATTTAAAAAAATAGTAATTGAAACCAAAAATAAATAATGCTCAAATAGTGACCTTATAATGACATTCTAAAAGTTAGTGTTGTTACTTATTTGTAAAAAATATACTAGTAAAGAGATAAAGCAGTTTATCTTCCAATCAAAGATAGAAATGAGACTGCAAAAGGTCTCAATGTAACAAATATGGCCTTATAGTAATATGTCAGTATTCTAGGTACACCTCTGCAAATTCATATAAATTTACGTAGGAACTGTGGAAACGAAACTCAACATTGAAACACTTGTTGATTTYGAAGAGCAATGCTTGAAACAGTGCAATGAAAGTCTTGGTTCACGACTGTGTTGCAGGTATCATCAGCGGTGGCCGTGGCGGCGTACAAGCTGCAAAGACCCGTGCGAATGTCCCTGGACCGCAACACAGACATGCAGATGGTCGGGGGCCGGGGACCAACAGAGAGCACCTACAAGGTGGGCTTCACCAAGACGGGCAAAGTCACGGCCTTGAAAGTGGACATGCTGATGGAGGGAGGATGGTTCCCAGACACGAGCAACCTTTTGACAGGGCTGATCACCACCACTTTGAAGAARTACGACTACGGCACCTTCGACGTGAAATACACTCTGTGTCGCACCAACAACGTTCCCAAGACGTCGATCCGAGCTCCCGGCGATGCCGAAGGCTCTGCGGTGGCGGACGTCATTTTGAATCAGGTTTGTACACACAAATTCCTCACTGATAATGCAAAAACATACAGGGTATGTGATGCATCAGTACGTGGCTCTTCCTTTAGTCTCTTCAGGAGRTCTTTAGGTTTGTGCAACTCACTCCATTACGAACATCTTGTTTTGAATTGCACCAAAATGGTCGTGAGAAGTTTTCAAGAGCAACCAATTCTTTAAGACAATCTGTGAGAACTAAATCTGGCCGTGAAACTTCCTTCGTTTCAAGCTCTGTGCATTTGCATAAATCTTTGCCACATTTGTACAGAGATCGACTCTTTGAAGGCAGTTAGGCTGACTGAGTGTCACTGTCACTGTTTTCAATATGCGACCTAAAGCGAACAGACTCGTAACTCCACGCCACCAATCTGAACCTCAAAACGATTCCAGTTCATATTCTCTCAGATTGCTTGCTCGCATCAGTTTTCCCCCGAATTGCTTCCAATTGTTCAATAATAACGGATGGCTCTCCTTCAGGTGGCCTCCTACTTGGGCGTGAGCGTCAACCAAGTGCGCGACGAGAATTTGCACACTMTGGAGAGCATCAATTTGTTCCACGGGGCAGACAGCGTAGGCGGGGAGGAAGGGTTCACTTTGCCTGCCATTTGGGAGCGGGTGAAGGTGCGTTCCGATCTGGAGGCCCGTGAGAAGTTCGGCCACAGTGAGCATTTTCCAAGATGGGTCGATTGTGGCGGAAGTGGGAGGGGTGGAGATGGGGCAGGGGTTGTACACCAAAGTGAGACAGGCTATTGCGTACTCGCTCAGTCCTCTTTGGAACCAGGTCAGTCAGCTGGGAAAAAAGGGGCCGGGGGACAGGATTGGGATGCACATGGCCTTGTTTTCTAYTTGAACATGAATTTAGGGTTTGAATCGCGAAGCGTTCCGAAGTCCATGTTTTGGTTTATGAACGAGGAGAATGAGAAGCCGAAAACGGAAAAAACGCCTTTTGGAAGACGTGGAACTAAAAAAACAAACTGTCGATTCCATGCTTTTAAAAAAATTGAGCCAGAATGCACGACTTTTGAAGAACTTTGGGGTGATGTTTCATGAGTAGACTAAAGCTTCAAGACCCACATTTGGTCATGAATGTTATGACAAAATTAGACAAGACGTGGGCCTTTGCGCTTGATCTACTCGGACATTGTTACTGTGAAGAAAACTTTGTTTATATATCTTAGACTCATGCATCCTAACTAAGGCTCGATTCTTCCAGAACCTTGCTATTTGATCCTTGCTTTACAACCGATTTGATGAAATTGAGGTAAGTGCTATATATGTTTACAAAGATATGATTGAGAGAAAAATCTGAATATTCAGAATAGGGKTTTAAGCATTAAAAATGTCAGCTATGTTGCTTATGGTTGCAGAAGAAAGATGTGGACATAGTCTCCAAGATCCGGGTYCTTCAACAAGACTCGTTTAGTTTACCAAATACATTTCTTGATGGTGGGAGCACAACGTCTGAGGGGTCATGTGCGGCAGCTCGAAATGCATGCGCAGTTCTAGTTGAACGTTTGCTGCCTATCAAAGAGATGCTTGCGAAGAATCAACCTGATGGAGAAGTTTCCTGGGAGACACTCTGYTTCACGGTACTTTCTTAATSCCCACATTTTTCTTTCTCGTTTACAAAACAGAATAATAAGCATTCTTCACATGTTTCTCTACTCTGTGTAGTGTTTTTAGTGCCAATTGCTAAAAAGAATATTCAAATTGATAATTGAAAAATGTCGAAGTCTTGGTTGTAATAGCACGGGGTGGGGTTACGTTCAAGGATGTGTTACGTGCTTCAAGAATCTCACTTTGTTGTGCTCTTGGTTATGAACAGGCCAAAGTATCGTTTATTGATATGCAGTCTCATASGCTTTGGGCTCCACCCATGGTTGAGTACCTTCTGTTTGGAGCAGGAGTCGGTGAGGTGAGATTGTTGAACTTTACAGTGATCTAAATTCACGATTGAATCTTGTAAATTCAAGCTGGGTTTGATTCAATTTCCTTAGCCTATGACTTCTAAAGTGAGAATGAGCGAGGGCTTTAATTTACTACTGCAGCTATTGAAAATGAACAGCATCACTTTGCCTCACTTCCCTCCAGTACATGATCGTGTTAGACGTAGAACTAAACCCTGAATCCCTAAACCCTAAACCCTAAAAATAAACTAAATAGTATAAAAGCAGGGCAGAAGGCATCATGTGGCGTACAATTTGTATCCATTGAATTCTAGTTGTGAAGTTCTTAATTCTAAATGTGTGGCTCAGGTTGAAATATTCTCATTTATTGCCTGAATTTCAAAGACATCCCAGTCCACTACCTAATAAATATTGTGACTCACTTCTTCATCTGCAGGTGGAGATCAACCTTTTGTCAGGAGAAACCAGAATCTTGGCAGCAGATCTTGTATACGATGCTGGAAAAAGCTTAAACCCTGCCGTTGATGTGGGACAGGTGAAGAAATCAAACTTTCCAATTCACAATTCTGCCCTTATGAATGCCTTTCCTTTTCAGATTTCTCAACTTGTTAGTAGGTTTCAAACCCTAATTCTCATTTCTCAACTTGTTAGTAGGTTCCCAACCCTAATTCTCATTTCTCAACTTGTTCGTAGGTTTCAAACCCTAAATCCCATTCCTCAACTTGTTCGTAGGTTCCCAACCCTAGTTCTCATTTCTCAACTTTCTAAGTAGGAGAACTAGAAAAGTGCAAAATCTTATGAAAATAATTATTTTCATTATAGTATTACATTTTAAATTGTAAAAAATAGGAAAAATAGTTTTTCTTAAAACTAAAAATTGTCTATTTGAGGAGACTTGATAGTGATAAGATTTCACCAAAAGATTGATCTTAGAACCATCTTCAATGTTCGAAAATTGTATCTGATGGGAATGTTGTTTGCACTCATGTGGAAGACATAAAATAATATATTTTCAGATTTTCTTTGATTTATATATTCTTTCCTACTATGCAAATAGACCATGAAAAGTTCAACTCTACATCATTAAATTTGGAGACTCCTAATGTAGTAGGAGAACCCTCTAAACYGCACTGTGTGACAACTTAACAAAAGTGATTTTTACAAATAAAATATTTTTTTTATTTCTAAAAAATTAGGGATTTGATGACCATAAAGTTAAAGTGGACGTCAAGAGAGGACATACCCATTGTGATGGGAAATATGACCACCTTTTCTTGTAATGATCCATCTACAAAATGTATAAAAAGCAAGAGGGATTTGGATATGGACTTGTGTATCGAATTAGTCATTAAATTTTAGAATTAGAGAGAGAGAACATTTTGCCAATAAAAAGTTAGTAGTGACACTTGTGACTTACGAGTGTTGTCATCTACACATGCTTGACACCATTTTAAGTTGAATGGAGCAACTTTGATGTTGTAATGACTACAACAATTAGYATACCAAGGGTTTGCAAACATGAGCTARTGTACCATATGTTGTAGTACACCATAGTACTTTCTTAGCATACCGTAAAAACATCATATCTTCTTTTGTTAGCTTTATTATTGACACTTGTAGTTTGACCTTATTGTAAAAATTGTGTTGCTAAGATTGTTAACCTATAACACCAAAGAGGACAAAAAATGTTCCATGGCTCCCTATAGTTGTCCAAAAAATGTTTGTAATGGAAAGTTTTGAAGAAATTGAAAATAACTTCTAAGCAAAGGCTAATTCAGTACTTTACAAACAATATAATGAAAAATCTAATTTTAAAAATGAAATTGCACATAGAAGTTATTAAGTTTTATTCATGACCATGTTTAGGAGTTGCAATACAATTGTGAAGAAGAGATGATGAAAAATTTAAAATGTTGTGGAACCATTTTTTATTTTTAAATTCATGTGTATAGTAGGAGTTTTCTATGTTAAAAAAATAAAAAATTATGGACATGTGTAATCAATCATATTGAAACTCAATGTTATCAACTAATTATAAAGATTAATTCCATGCCTTGTGAGTCTTTACCTTATTTCATGCCACTTATTTTCAAAGTCAATAGGATAGCCTTGTATTTCACAATTTTGTATACCATATTGAAATAGATTTACATCTATTGATTCTATTATGAATTTTCTTACAATACTGAAAATGAATCWTAGTCAATTTTGAAATCCAAAAGTTCAATCCCATTCTCCTTGATTAAAATGTCATGTTTGAATATCATTTATGAAAAGTACATTTGTAAAGGACAAAATGTTTGCAAAATGATGAAATATAATTCAAGTAGGTATCTATGAAGTTGATTTTGGATAATTCTATTTGAGATTTTGAAACAAAATGAGGGCTAACCTTGTGAAAACTTCATAAATTTTATATTCTTCTCCCAATCAGGTAGTTGAATCAAAAGTTATGAGGGCAACTTGGACAAGGTGCTAATATAGTAGTGTAGGACAAAATGGCAACTTTTCATCCTTGGTATTAGGAGTGGAAAGGGAAGATTTTTTATTAGTACTTTGACTTCCAATGAGTATATTTGGCTTTTCAAAGTAGATGATGTCACATGGTATCAAAAATGCATGATTTCCACGGCCACCACTCATTCATTCAAGGGTTAAGTAGAGTCAAAGAGTTTTAAATTAAAGTATTGCATATGTCTTAGGGACACTAGCATGCCAACATGAATCTATGAACCTATAAATCTAAGAGTCTCTATCATAGGCACCTTTTATAATTTTCCAGTGTCCATGTTAATGAAATAACATTACAAGAAATCCATGTTTTATGTGTAGTTTTCATYGTTTTTTTKGACACATTTCAATGAACGGCCAATAAAACAACAAGTGTTTTTATGTCAATAATAATTTTCAAKGTTTGAAGTTTTTTACTTAACGCAATTTTTTGTATTTTAAAAAAGAAAAGAAAATTGTATGATGTAGATTGTCTATTACAACATTACAACCATTGAAATCGGCATTTTTCAATTCCATAACTAATTTCTTAACAATTTTGAATTTTGAATCATTCTCTACTTTTTTTTACTTACTATTATTTTCCTATATGTTCTATAATTCCAAATGATTTGAAAATTTTCAAGCATATAGATAATTTGCCTTGAAAAGTGGATTTATAGAAGCACCATTATTTTGGACATTTTTTCATACAAATGTGATCTTGTGAACTGCAATTGTGCCTATTTTTTTGGCAAGGCCAAAAAAAATATTTTTGTTAATTCAAATGCTAATATCTTGCAATCTACACAGCGGAAATTTCTGAATTTTTCCCACATCTTTTCAAACTAGAGTCCTACAAGATCCTACAATTACATGTGTCCAAAAAATGTTTTTTTTTTCTAAAATTTGATACTTGTACTAGAAATGGCAGTTTTAAAACATAGTAAAAAACATTCATGGATTAGGTTTTGATTTGTCTTGCAATTTGTTTATTTATTCTATTTTTCACTCATTGCATTAGAAATACTAGAGTGGTAGGTCAAATTCTAGTGTAAAATTGTGAGCTTTTATATTATAGGTTGTTTTGGTATACTTGATTTTGAAGAATAGTGAGCACAAAATTTTGATAGTCCATACCAAGCATAGTCATTAAAAAAATTTCTAACTTCAAGCACTAAAATCTTGCAATCAATGAAGTGAAACTTTCCAAAATAGTTTCTTTACATTGCTATATTAGTGCGTACTACTTTGAGAAAGTCAAATTTAAAATAAAAAAATTCATTCTTGCTCAATATTTAGAGGATGACATTTTTTTGGTAAATGGCACCTTTGGTCTTTTAGGGATTAATTTATAGGAAGCTATCTTGTGGACAAACAAAGAAAGATTATGAAGTTACAACTTCTTGTTGTCCTTTTAGGTTTCAATGACTCTATTGATATAGAAATCGGTATATTTATGTACTAATACTTCATGAAAGTTCAATACTTCATGAAAGTTTAATACTTCATGAAAGTTTAATACTTCATGAAAGTTTATATCTACATATACAGTAACTTTTAGATGTTTTTGTTTTAAAATTTTCCACTTAGAATTGAAGATTAGTTTGAAAATTTATAAAAACCTTAAGCCTCAAATTTAAATGTTTGGTTCAAGTGTTAGGCCTACAATTTTGGGCATAGATTTGGTATATGGTTATAATTTTGCATAGTAAATTGTCAATTCCAAAAGTAATAGTAATTGATTACCAAATTAGAGTTTGAGGACAAATTGCTCTTGTTGTCAAATTTCAAATTATTAATATTCTTCATTACTAATACCTAGCCAAAATAATATAATTTATAAATAATTTTGTGTTAAACTTATTCAACTTAATGCAACTACCGGTATATCAATTTCAAGGCTATTTTAATACAACCATTTCAAACCTCAATATTTTGGACCAACATTTGGACTAAGGATATTCTTAGATCCAACACATTTAAAAGAAATTWAGTATGATTCTCAATTGCATTAAAATGATTGAAATTCATGTGTTRGTAAATCAAAATATCAAATGATATTCAATCACATCTCAAAATATATAAAATGAAGTTAAACACCCCATGAATAATTAAGGATATTTTCATAATGAGTCTTGACATCTTGTCCAAAAGATTGGTGAAAATGTGAGTAAAATTGATCTTTTATTGAGTTCTTAAACTTGAATATTTTTTAAGTGTACTACTGCAAATTTGAACAATTTGCAAAAGTACAAATGACAACGATGTAATTGTTAAAGTTTAATTATTTGAAAGTGCAAATATTGTAGTTTTTGAATTAATGCTACAATACCAAGTACTTTAGATCCATTTGTTGGACATATTTTTTTTCCATTCCTGAATTATAGGTTATTCATCTACTATTTTTCTAATGGATAAATTTTCAAATACATTAGATATAATTTGAAAAGATTTATTTTTGTACAATAATATCAATTTGGATGAAGRTAAATAAAAAATATGGAGTAAGAACTTGTTTTATGAAATATGACATATTACATATACTCAATGTTTAATATTAAACTTTTTACAACATTAACAACTTGATTGGATAGAATTTTGATGGTGTTTTTAAGTAAGAAAATACTCTTATATATAACAAATCAGCTTAGAAGACTATTAGCTCTATGTCCTATTAGTTAAATAAATAATTGGTGAWRATGTGCAACATGTTCAAAATTTGAAAAAAAAATTATACATTCATAAATRTWTAGAAAGAARAAATTTTCACAAAATAATTATAAACTTTAAAAATGAGCTCATTCCCCCTCCTTCCACCTCTCTCCTTGAACTTAACAACTAAATTATTATGACATACAATTACATCAAAGTTGATTGATATGTAATATAACTAATACAATAATAGTTAAACGTGTGCTCTCAATTTCCATTATGAATTTTCAAACTTGATATATATATACACATAGATATTTAGGTAGAAAGTACACAATAATTTTAAATGATGGATATATTTTATTAGATTTTAAACTTTCAAGAATATATAAGATATTATAGAAATGCCCATTTTTTAGTTTTAATCTTCACACAAGCTATAAGTCCTATTGTTATCACCACAAAAATTCTAAAAGGTATATAACACTTCCATGTACAAAAAATAGTTGAAAGTGACGTAAACAACATTCCTTGCAACAATTTTAACTTTTAATTAGAACTAATTTAGRGATAAATTACAATTAAAAAATATTGTAGTACATCAGCCTCTGACTAAAACCTTACAAGCCTCTTAGTTTGATCTATTAGGACAACATATTATTAGTATTATAGTACATTAAGAGTTGTTCATCTAATAATTGTTTGGTAGGTGTTAGTATTCTCTACCTTGCGGGAAATGGGAAATGATGGAATCCCACAAAACGCTTGGGGCGGTACCATTGTAGTGTTTCAAGGTTTGCGCTTGCATTAGTTGAGCTCTTTGCTTGACAGTTTAGAACTTCTCCACCTTTTCACTGGAACTCTCCAGTCCTCGCGGCTTCAACTCCTCCACCTTGTTCTCTTTCCATTTCAGACGGCCTGCAACAGGATTGTTGCTCATTCGAAGCCTTGCCCTGGTCAGGGCTATCAATTAGGGTTTCATCTTGATGCGAGCTCTAGGCCTTGTTAGCTTTCGCCGCGGCGGAGCTGAATTCTTCTTCACTATGGTCGAGGATAGGACGGGCTTGGAAGATTTTTTGAGGGAGTAGGTTCTTGTTGGTTATCGAAGGGAGAATTGGAACCTACTGCGGAATTGGAACCTACCGCGTGAGCATTTAGGGTTTCGCTTACGTCTCTCTCTCACCTGTTTTTTGCCGTCTGCATCCTTTGTGCTTATTTCTTTCTTGCGCGCTTCACATCCGTACAGTACTTGGTGCACTCTCTTGTTTGAAGAACTAGAGTCAGCCTTGATTAGGGTGTTAGACAAGGAGCTTAGGAGCGGTCTTGACGCCGTAGGACGCAGGTAATTTTGTAAASAGAGAAAGACTGWCATGGCGAATAGGAATCGCATGCCAGTGCTGAATGCGCGCTCTGGACATCCGAATGGTGTTGGCCGTCCCGGTCCCTATGGTCCAGTTCGACCGCAGATGGGAGGTCCGCCTCCAGTTATGCCTGGGCCTCCTATGCCGGKAATGCTAGAGCAGAAGATGCAAGGCCAACATGAGGAGATTCAAAGCCTTCTTACGGCCAATCAACGCCTTGCCGCAACACATGTGGCTCTGCGACAGGAGTTGGCTGCTGCTCAGCAAGAGATGCAACGTCTCAATTCCGTCATTGCAGGTGATCAACGGGGAGCTCATTAATGACCAGTACTGTAGTGGTTTGGAAGCCACTTTGTCCGAGCCTTTATCTGTGTATCAGAGTTATCCTAGTCGTATCAAGTTCAGCGTTTAGTTTGGGGTTTAGTCTACTTTATTTTCAAGAAAATTTTAATCCTCCCTCTTGTTTCGATGTTTTGAGTTTGTCATAAATAGCTGGATACCGACAAGGAGTGACCTCTTGATATAAGTCARTTTCTTGGCAAGTAAGGATGCATTCCTGTGTTTCTGGAGAATTATTTGTAATACTACCTTTGCATACCATGATTGTATTACCCATTTAATTGGATGCATTTGAATAGTCTCTATTTGACGAGTCGCTCAGCTTAATTTCTTACTAAAAGAGCTTTCCCAATTATCAGGCATATCTTCAGAGAAGGATGCTCAAACACGGTCCTTCATAGATAAAGTTGCCAAACTAGAATCGGATCTGCGATCCACAGAAGCTATCAAGCAGGAGCTTCTTCAAGCTCGCGGAGATTGTCAGAAATTGCATCTACATTCGCAAGATTTGAATCAACAAGTTCGGAATGCAACGCAGGAGCTCCAGCGAGCCCGAGGAGAGTTGCAGCACGTTCCTGCCTTGCGAACAGAGGTTGATAATCTTCGCGCTGAGTTGCAACGAGCCAGGTGATATGTCTGCCTCACTAGTTAGAATTTTGTTTTATGCAGGTTAGTGTGTAGTTGGAAATAAGTTATGAATAAGCTTACTGGTGTGTACGTCTCAAATTCATGTTGAGGTCTTTTGTTCGTGTGACGGGTGCATGTCAGTCCTGCATTTCACTGCTGAGTTGACTTGAAAAGCTTCTCTGTACTTCAATAGTTTTGTGATTTTTTTTTAAGTAACTGATCGTGAGATTTTTTGGCCTTAGTCTGGACTTCAAGTTATTATATTTTTAAGGAGCCTGAAGATATGCTTCATGAGCAACCGTTAGTTCTCCTGGTAGAGGTTTGTCCAAGTTTTTAATTTCTGCTCTTTATTTTCCTTTACACTTTTCAGAAATGCGTTCGAGTATGAGAAAAAAGCGAATGCCGAACAACTGGAACAGAGACAAGCTATGGAAAAGAACCTTGTGGATATGGCRAGGGATTTAGAGAAGCTAAGAGCAGAGGCTATTAATGCTGAGAAGAGAGCACGTCTTCATCCAGGTAATATTACGCGCTTTGCTGGAACTCTTCCATGTTTTTTAACAGTAGTTATTTTACTTGTAATTCTACATTGCTGGTACTCGTTCGTCATCTTCTTTTATAGAGAGAACCCTTGCCTCATTTTGACACTTCAATGGGTCAGGTTAAATAAATTGAACACATCTGATGCTTATTTTCGTAGATATTTCATCAGGGGATATTCATAGTGCATTGCAGGGCTGCTTGATAGTTTTGAATGCTAGGAGACTGTTCGTGTCTTCGATCAGATGGTTGGTATGGTTGAATTGAAATTGTCTACGTCAGGTGGTGTATACAATGGAGGATATCCTGGTCCAGAGGCTTCTTACGGTCTGATGCAGCCACAGGCTTATGGAGACGGTTATGGCATGCACCCCCAGGTATGCATTGAATTCTGTCATCACATACCAAAACCTGAGGACTTGAACTATACTTGGCTTCTTGAGTTTCGAATCTCGGTATTGATATGGGTCTTTCTAGCTGGTTCCGTGTTGACAGTATTTTCTTCCTTCGGTCATAGAACTATAAATAGTTCCAATATTTATATTCTACGTCTAGTACGGCATCGATTTCCGCAATGTGAGATTGTCAATCCTTATTTCTTTCAAACGTCTTCGTAAACTCCACTAAGATGTAGATTTTTTTCAGAAGTCTATTGCATTGTCTGTGCTACCCACGTTTATTGCAATAGACTCTTGGGGGATAGAGCCGAATCATAGCAGCTGATTCGTATGTTCGTTCGTTCGTTCGTTTGTTTCCACGTTTGTGGTGCGAGACTGCCTATCTCTGTTACGTAATTTCTAGGTATTTCTGTTAGATGGTTAAGTTCGTCATGAGATACCTGCGGAACTTATCACCTAATGCAGGAAGTTGACAGTAGTGTCTATTCTCTAATCAGCATAGAGGTTTATTGATCCTTTGAATGAGTTAATCGTGAACCTGATTATATGTAAGTTAGATTTGTGGCTTATAGCTCCTTCACTTGCTACCACTCAGATGCCGTATGCTTTGGAGAGTGCTGTTGGGTATGGACCCAGACCGGCCCCGACATGGGGAGGACCACCTCATAAAATACCTCGTAGGTAGACCTCTGRATATGAGTAGATAGAGGTTTGAAGTCAATGGTTCGACAAGGGGCATTTCGCGTCTCCAGATTATGCAGTATCTTCTCGCTTTTCGGCGTTCATTGGAAGATATCCAGATTCTATTATAACTTTCTGTCCTGAGCATCTAGAGTATGTCGTGAAATATACACATAAGAATGTTCTGATTAACCGTTGGCCCTGAGGATTTCCTGAGGTCATATGCTAGTAAAATCATTCCCTCTCTCAGATAGAACTGGCCTCGTTTAGCTAGTTAGTCACTTCCAGTTCTAAAAGTTTAAGAAATTTTGAAAAAGCCATTAGAACCGACGTGATACGTTGGATACTGTCCATTCACTTAGTTAGAAGATGTTAGATCGGCGTAGGTTTGTACTCAGCACACCAACCTGACATTGTAAATACTTTTTTGTAATTGCTCAACCAAATATGAGTCCAGGCTTGTAGGTTGCAATCTTGAATCGTTTGTAAGTATGGTTCAGTATCAATTAAATCCGGTGTGCTTGAGGGAGTTCGATGAAGCACCATCAACTGTGATATGTAATGCTGTAACTGGTGAAGAACATGCAAATTGAGTGGTTGTTCGGAAGGTTTGTCCAATCTTGACTGTTCTGTTGAGGGTGGATTAATCCCTACCCTAGAAAGTGGTGTCGTTTTCTTACCCAACTTGTAAAAAAGACATGTTTAGGTGCATCTGTTATTGGTCTTACGGATATATGTGATAGTCTTTAGCCTTGAGGTCCGAATAACGTTGATGCTATATTCAGTATATTTGAATCACTGTCTCTATCTAGTGGCAAACTGGTCCAGCATGTGATTAGAAAATTTACTAGTGTCCTACGGAATAGCAATGAAAGGCTGAATTTGAGAAAGAAATGAGGACTGTTCGATTGCCCAACTCTTTCCCATATGCTTGGATGAAGCTGGTTAATTCACCTAGACATGTACATGTTATCCTTCGTATAGAAGCACGTTTTCCTCATGGCTCAAGCAGGCCCCGTTTATTCTYTGGTTGTGTTTATCCTGAAGCGTACACGACTTGCATACACGTTTGCAAAATTTAGATGGTTGAAACTGTCTGTACAATCTTTATAGARATGAAATTCGACGGTTAYGGTATTTCGGTATTTCGGTTCTCGCACACTCTTTACGATTCAAGGTTGAGAAATGATGCTGGTAAAATCTGACCTAGTCAAATGGGTTTAATGCAATTAGTAGTTTCGTGATGTCAATTGCATTCATCCTTTTCTTTCTTGTGTCACATTCTATGGAGTGTTCTCCCACTGAAGTTGAATCTTCTAGAGTCTTGTTCCTCGTTTGTGCTGCATACAAGCCTCCAGTGCTGTGCATCATTCGGGTCGGGATATAACCCCAATGTATTACATGATTACCACATTACATGTTAGAATGAGTATGTGTAATGTCGTTTGCTAAAGGTGATGTCTTGCTGACACTGTTGAATGCGGGCATTGTGACAGTCTCCATAASGTTGTTATATTTCCTCCTGAGTCTGTGACCTTTAGTGCGTATTCGTTACAATTCGTCTGGTGCAGGAAGTTGGTCAAGCAGCAAATGGCCATCTTTCGACCAATTCAAGCGAAAATGACTACGGAAAATCTCTTGCGGAGGCTGCAAAGGTTAACTCAGGACAGAATGGCAACGTTGGTTATCCTGCTCAAGTCCAGGATCCCAACCACAAAGCAGCTGCTGATTTAAAAGCTACAGAAGAATGGGCTACCCATGAAGCGCCAAACGGGAAACCGTTTTATCACAACTTGATCACAGGCACAACTCAGTGGGAGAAACCAGCAGCACTTGAGACTCATAGTTATACTCAGGTGATGCACAAGCAAGTTGAGGAGTTTTCATGTTTACATAGTCCTCCTTTTATGCATTACATGGAGATGAGCACTACTATTATGCTATATAATAAGTTGTGCAGGATTTAAGTGATGTAGCTATGCTGTTCGAATATCATTGTAGTAGTACCGCTTGAACTTTATGAGACTGAAACTTGGGGGGAGTTTGGGAGGACAGGCTCACGTGCAGGCAGGGACTAACCAAGGTGCTTCAAGYCAACCTCCGAATKCACTATTCAGTGGGCAASTTCAGCAAGGTCCTCTCATGGCTCAAGTTCCTGGTGGAGTAGTTCAAACTTCACATCAGCAAAATACACTACACTCTGGCCATAGTATCATTCAGACCCCTCAAATGGCTTCTGGGCATCACCCAGGAGGTTACGTGCCTCACATGGGAGCCTCTTTTCAACAACCTGGSATGTATGGTCAGCCTCCAGGAGCATACATGTCTCAGACAGGTAATAATTATTTTCTGGCAGCACTTTATCCAAGTATTTGAATTAATGTTATAGTGAAYGTAGCTTTTTTATTTCACATGCATGCTTATTTGATCCTGGAATTCTTCAACCACCAATCTGCTTGGGCAGGTACCTACATGTACGGGGGGTCTCACATGCAACAACCTGGTGCTTATGTCCAACCGTCTGGAATAGCGCAATTACTACCAGGGCAACCGCCACAGCCGGCAGGTCCAATGCAATCTCCTCAGAGTWCATATGCAACTCCTCTCCTCCCGGTCCAAGGACAACCGGCAGGGGCCACCGCACCTGCTCCCATGCCTCACCTCGTGCATGGGCATCTTAGTTACCCGTCACCTGGACTGGTTCCTCACCCTGGAGCAACAGGGACTCAATTGCCTCCTCTTATGCCAGTTCCTTCGGGACAACCACCATTGTTGCAGTCACCTCAAACCCAACCCAACCAGCCTGGGTCCCGACCTGGAGGCTACTCTTCGAACATCCAGCAGCAGCAACAACAAAACCAGCAGACAAGCTCACAGCCTTCACCTAGACAAGCTCAAAACCAGTCTCGAGCATCCTCTCAGCCCTCTCAATCACCATCAACCCCATCTCAGGCACAGGGTCAAGCGACAAATGGACAAGCAGGACACCCCCCTCACGGTAATCGACTGCACCCCAATGCCAGCTTTTCCAAACTGATCTGACAATATGAGCATAGTTTGGTTGGCCTTCTCATCATGACATGTATGTTGAAGGATTGACCTAGATAGTGTTCAAGAGAACCCCTTACATTTCAACGTGAACATCCTGGTCCTGATCWTCATGGATTGAAGATGTTATTAGTTCTGTTACTTTGAATGTAATATTTATAAATATACATCTGATCGTCGGTGGTGAATGGAGCTAGAAGTGGTGAAYCGATGCAGTTTCCATTTATGCAATATCTTTTCAGATTCATGCTCGTGTTTTGAAACAATGTTCTAGAGAGATGGATTTTGGGATTAGTTTGTTGAAATTCTTCTGCTTAGATTATTGTGCATAGATATGCATTTGTATTTGCAGTGCAACGATATGATTTTAAAGGCTTATTTCAATAAAGATTTTGGTGTTTGATGTCAGTGTCTGCGCCTCCTGTTATTCATCCTCGACCTCCTGTTTCGGAAACTGCTACTCCTGTTAAAGCGACGCCAGCACCACCACCTCCTACTGCAACTAGTGGCCCTCAAGGTGACCGGCAGTACCTCGTACATGWCATCAATTAATTTGTTTCAACAGACTCATATGCTCATTTTTTGTAGTGTTGATGACGGAAGGATCACTCTCAATGACTTTGGTTTGGCTTGCTTGATGTCTTTCGTCTTTTCAGAGTGTGCTTGTTCATGTAATTTAGAAACGTGGCTTCTCGCGTACCATCTGCCTGGCTGTTCAGAATCTCTTCTTTTTTTTGGAATGGCTTCTTGAGGATGTTCATTCCAGATCAGTAGGATTGTTGATAATCCAGAAGTGCACTTAATTTTGTATGAACTTTGTTGTTTAACAAAAAATTCTGCCTGTCTCAGGAGCCAATCTTTTTGTATTTGGTATTCCTGAAGATATGGGTGATAAGAAGTTGGCAGATTTGTTCACTCCTTATGGCACTGTTATTTATTCAAAAGTTGGCGTGGAAAAGGATACTGGGCGAAATAAAACTTACGGTATGACTCCCTTCTGTGTTGTATTTTTTCAATTTTCTCCAGTTTCGCACTTAATTTTCAGATATAGTATTAACTTATCTGCTCTCACCTTTTCATACTTGAGTCACTTTATGACATAAATACTTCCACGAAATAGGTTTCTTGTGTCAGCGTAGTTGACCTTGTGAATTTTCCTTGAGATTTTATTTTGATTCTTTTGCTTGTCTGCCAACATCGTTACCTGAGGGCATTGTAATCAGTTTAGATTTGGATTCGCTCTGCTGCTATTTGCGATTCGCTATTTTGGATGTTGATGTGTAGTCTCATCGTTATGATCATCCTTATTGATGTGAATGGAGGATTTCTTCTAKTCCTGTAGATTAAAACTTATTTACCGTCCAATTTTCATGAAGTTTCTTTTCTTTCTTCATCTTGGACCATCGCTTGCTCCACGCGGCTACCATGTTGTTCGGCTTGTTTAAATTGTAGTGATKCGCTAGGGTATTTGAATGTCTTATACCAGTTCCTCTGTTTTACTATATCATAATAACACTCGGAATGCAAAGTGGATTCACTAGGTGTTTGAATTATATTCTTTTCCTTACGTACCTCAACGAGTAGTTTACCTCGAAGTTTGGGACAGGATTAGTATACAGAATTCGCCGTGTAGACCCAACGTTCGAGGGTTTTGAAGGCAACGAGTTCATATCCGAAGTATAGAGGTCCCGGTGTTAATCATAAAAATTGAATGTCAATGAGATCAACGGGGAGGATTTTATTTTCGGATTTGTTTATACATTTAGCTTTTTACTTTCAGAACCAGATGTTTTGTCAATATTGTTAGATCGTTTGATGAGAGGGACATTTTCTCGACGATCGATCAATCCGACTAAGTGGGCAATAAACAACGTGTGCTACTCAATGTAAAAGCAATTTGAAACTCTGTCATCGTTTGCCTGTGATAGGTAGCTTTGATTCCATTCCAGTCTGTCGATTCTGGGTTTATAAACAATATTGCACTTCTCTCATGAAGTGGTTCATGGGGCATAGTATGTTTTAGTTGAGTCATTTCTTATTCTATTCTTCCGAACAGGTTTTGTTTCTATGGATTCACCGCAGTCTGCTGAAGCAGCAATTCAGCAAGTGAATGGTATTCTTATCTCTGGCAAACGCATCAAGGTGGAGTTGAAGAGGGGAGACAACGAAGGTCAAAATCACCACCACCACCAAAACCAGTTGCATTCGCACGCGCATCACGCTCACCAACATCAGCCTCCATCTGGACCCGGTCCTACAAGATGGACTTCAAACCACAATGCAAATTCTGGCTATCGGCCTTATTGAAGCTAACGGCTTTATTGACTTAACAATGTGAAGAGTTCTCATGTATGGTGCGTTCTTGATCACTTTGTAAATCCGTTTCTCGAATCATTCTCTATAGTAGAGGTGTCTCTTTCCGGAAGACCTGGTCATGAATTTGTCTACATAGATTTGGTGGTCGCTGTGACTTCCTTGATTCATCCACTTGTGACTTGTGATGGGTTCAATCGTGTAGAGGTCTCGTGCCAGGATTCACTACTTTCTGACTAGGTCTGGTACATGTTAAGAGGTAATTTGAAGCCAATGTAGATATAAGTCTTGAGTTCGTGCCACTGTACTTCTAGACTTTATCTTCTGCTTTTCAGTTTGTTGCACCCTCTCTGTATKCTCTTTTCGAGATTTGAACAACATTTTCCAGATTTAACCCCAAAKATTGAATCTCTGTTTGGTCTTYCCCATGGAGTTTTCCGTAAGAACTCGTAGAATTTGACGTTAGCCCCCATGATGTGTAGCCTTACCAGGTTCTCCTTGATATTATGATCTTTTGACTACTGTCTTATGTTAGGCTATTCTTGAGATAGAAACGTTGTGCTTCTTGTGCATTTTCTGGACATGGTCATGTGCTGGGCTACCCAGATAGGGTGTCTGTTGTACTTGTGATTCACACTTGTCTCATCTTTTTCTGTGGTAAATGTTTCCTAAGCAGCTAGGTTTCTATTCTAAGTAAGAGGTGTTCCATATGTTAACAGCTTCATTTTTTCTTTTTATTCGGTGTACTGCCAATGTAGGGACGTCGACTGCCGTGCATATCCAGCTCCTTGGATCGTRTTGATGAGCTAGGTCACTGGAATCTTCTATTGATGGATAATAAAGAGCTTGGATTGAAAGATTGAATACTGAGGTTTATGTTTCAATTCAGCACCTTCTGTTCTTAGAAATATATCAGTACGCTCTGCTTCAAGTTTCTCAGCTCTTGCCGTGTGTTTCAACCTGGTTGTGTAGATAAAGTTTCATCATGTTTGTGTGTTGAGGTGAGGATTGGCAGGATACTTCTTCTCAAGGACAGGACCGTGTTTCGCACATCGATTTGGCATAGCTGCACATTATTGTTTTTTATGTTGCTGACTGTTTCAAGTAACAGCAACATTTTCTGTCCTTGTGTGGTTAAGTGGCCTGACTAGGCAACTGTTCGCAGTCATAATGATCTCGTATATTGTGTTCTGTTACTTGCTCCAACTTTTTAAGACTGACGTTGGTTCCTGCCAGCGGTTTTGGATRGGTTGGACGGGTTGGATACATAGCAGGGAAAACTACCGAGTATAACRAGGTATAGGTTATCGTTGGTTGGGCCTCCTTTCGTTATGGAGAGCACTACTGGATTTCTTTATTGTTTTATGAAAGATCTTACCTGTCTTTGAAGTTGAAACCTCTTGCGAGTATTATGGTGTCAGTCACTTGTACTTGTTGCTTTGGCGTACACTACAAGTCATTATTGCCAGTGGGAAGTGCCTGCAAGTTAATGAAGGTTGACTCACATTTAGCTAACTTCTGATACTTTGTTGGTGGAGTTAGCACTTCAAAAAATTGGTATGGCTCAATTAGTTTACTCGTACAAACTCCGGGGGGTAAACCAACTGATGGAAATGAATATAAATCCAGTACCAAGTAGTTAGTGGGATTTAGGAACAATTTGGTAACTGGTGTTATTTTGGCAGTGCTGGCTCTCAGTAACTGAATTTGGTTGGTGCTTATGGAGCCTTAGCAACAGGGGTCTCTAAGTTTGAGATTATTCATTTTTCTACTGCTCAATTATTAGCAGCGATATTGTGTGAAGGCGCGACAGGTTTCTTTATATTATAAGTATGCCAGAGTCTTAATCCTTACAAGTATTGCAAACCTATCATGGTTCGGTCCCGAATGTAGAATATTCATATCGTTACAAGTTCACTCGACTTAGAGGTGCGTTCTCAATGTTCACTCTATGCTATCACGTGTTTGCAATGTCTGGCAATGTTGCACGCTGATTAATCAGTTGACATGTGGGCTTGCTTTTGGTTAGTTCTTATGTGTTGTTTATGTGATTTTCTGGAGTGCTTCTTTGGCCATTAGAGAGTACTAATCCTGTTCTTGTCTGTTGCCAATTACTCCAGACCCTCACCAATTGACTCCTGCGTGATTTGGTTCTTAAAGTAATACATTCCAACTTTAGGTTGCTACTGGTGGTATCCAAAAAACTGAAAATTGCTTACGATTTGGGAAAAGCAGGATTCAGTTCAGTTTGAATGCTAGGTCCGATGGTTCATCTAGTTGAACTTGGAACTGGTCGATTTCGGTATTGCTACTGGATATTACTGGGTGCTAATTAATAAGGCGAGAATGTTCTATCACGGTAGTTGCTTCATTCCTAATNTTCGTTATGGAGAGCACTACTGGATTTCTTTATTGTTTTATGAAAGATCTTACCTGTCTTTGAAGTTGAAACCTCTTGCGAGTATTATGGTGTCAGTCACTTGTACTTGTTGCTTTGGCGTACACTACAAGTCATTATTGCCAATGGGAAGTGCCTGCAAGTTAATGAAGGTTGACTCACATTTAGCTAACTTCTGATACTTTGTTGGTGGAGTTAGCACTTCAAAAAATTGGTATGGCTCAATTAGTTTACTCGTACAAACTCCGGGGGGTAAACCAACTGATGGAAATGAATATAAATCCAGTACCAAGTAGTTAGTGGGATTTAGGAACAATTTGGTAACTGGTGTTATTTTGGCAGTGCTGGCTCTCAGTAACTGAATTTGGTTGGTGCTTATGGAGCCTTAGCAACAGGGGTCTCTAAGTTTGAGATTATTCATTTTTCTACTGCTCAATTATTAGCAGCGATATTGTGTGAAGGCGCGACAAGTTTCTTTATATTATAAGTATGCCAGAGTCTTAATCCTTACAAGTATTGCAAACCTATCATGGTTCGGTCCCGAATGTAGAATATTCATATCGTTACAAGTTCACTCGACTTAGAGGTGCGTTCTCAATGTTCACTCTATGCTATCACGTGTTTGCAATGTCTGGCAATGTTGCACGCTGATTAATCAGTTGACATGTGGGCTTGCTTTTGGTTAGTTCTTATGTGTTGTTTATGTGATTTTCTGGAGTGCTTCTTTGGCCATTAGAGAGTACTAATCCTGTTCTTGTCTGTTGCCAATTACTCCAGACCCTCACCAATTGACTCCTGCGTGATTTGGTTCTTAAAGTAATACATTCCAACTTTAGGTTGCTACTGGTGGTATCCAAAAAACTGAAAATTGCTTACGATTTGGGAAAAGCAGGATTCAGTTCAGTTTGAATGCTAGGTCCGATGGTTCATCTAGTTGAACTTGGAACTGGTCGATTTCGGTATTGCTACTGGATATYACTGGGTGCTAATTAATAAGGCGAGAATGTTCTATCACGGTAGTTGCTTCATTCCTAATATGCATGTAACTCGTGAAGGGTACATTCGGCTCGTATTACTGGCTTTGAAAATTCATTAGTTACGATTTAATTGTATACCCAATTTTCTTTTCAATCGTTTGATTATAGATGCTCATAATATTATTAACTTTTTTTATACAGATATAGCATTAGAAACTGGATTTGTGCGGTAGTAAATTCTTTTTGTGATGGCGGAAATCTGATGATGATGTCAACTACACTTTTATGTCCCGTAACTTGAAATGCATCTCCGTGTTCTCCTGCTTTCTTTTTGAGGCTTAAATTATTGTATGCGAGTCTTGAATCGTTCGTGACCTGTGCTGGTTGTCGCCCTTCTGGTTTAAKAGTTGCYCATATATAGTTGTCTCATATATTGWGATCTTTTTGTTATTCCTGAATCTTCCATAATTGCTTTTCACACTCAGTTGTCAGTGTTATTCAGATCYTGTTTGTGGAGATGAAGGCACTGGAGTAAGCTTCTGCCTTATGCTGCTCGTGAGGACTAAGATTCAGGTATGTTCCCTATGTATTCAAATCCAGCTGTTACAGTGGTGATTTGGTGGTGCAAGTCTTTTTCTTGATTACGATTTCAGACTACTTGTTGTGATGCGTACCTAATGTTGACATGCTCTAGGACTTGTTTAGATTTTTGAGTGGAAATGAGTTCTTTTTCTTAGATTGTGTCGCAATAGGGTGCTTCTACCTTAGATTTCATTCTGATTCAATTTTTAATTCATTGAATTTGTTTGGCAATTATGACCGTTCATTTACGGATTGCGTATCAGTTGCACGTCTGCCTTGCAGCAGACCCCTGATTTAGGCAATATCTATCGATTACTAATAAAAATTGGGTAAGAGMAATTGGAAGCTAGAAAAGAAGTCCACAGCATCCTGCTTGTTTGCAGACAGCTGGATGTAGTACTTGCAATCTAGATTCATTTGTATGGATTTGATTCAAACCTTTCGACTGAACTGGTTAGGCTAAGAAGTAAGAAACCGCTCGAATGGATCTGGATCCCAGTATCTATGGTTAACTCCCAGTATCTGGCCATGCTTAGCTGAAATGCGTGAAATAGTTAGAATTTGCTGTTTTGATTTGAAGAGATGTGATAATGAAGCCGACGATTTCCAGAAATGTTATGAATTTGCCCTCAGTTTCTATATGTAGTTGATTTTTTATTTTCATATGAAGAGGCAACTTAGATACATTAGAATGTGGAGATGTGTGATGTTGCCTGTTGCGGATAACTTTGACGCAAATTATCAAGGTGATGATGAGTGTCGGCTTTTTAAATGATAAAGATTTTTCATGACTGCTACTGGTTCTAGTTTGTTTTGCTTCTAGTTTGTTTTGCTTCTAGTTTCTAGTTTCTATTTAGCGAAACAAATTGTAAGTACATTAATTAGGGATTTGGCTTTGTTATCAATGATGCGGAGTTCAACCAGAGCCCACCAAACTCACTTGGTTGAGAATTTTTTGATTCAGACCTAATTTTTACTCTGAAGGAATGGGCAATGATAATAGACAGCCAAGAGCTGGTAGAATATGCTATGCAGAACGTGGCCCATAGGACCTGAAGTGGGATCGAAATGTATTCATCCATGCCTCCTTGCGAATGGCTTCTAAAGAATTCAACATCTTCTGAAGTCTGAACCCATTAGAAAACCTSAACCCTTAGACCTGAGGCCTTGTTTTGTGAAGCTCAAAATTGAGATGAATCACAATGTATAGAGTGATTCAAAGATGTCTAAGTTAATTGTACAAGCTAAGGTATTATACTGTGTAAATGTTCAATAAGATATTCTTGAGGTGAAAAGTTGATGGTAACCGTTTGTTCTGACCAGAAATCTTTGTCATCAATTTGCACCGTAGTAGGATTCTTACTAATTGTTGGAAGAAAATATGAACCTTAAGGGGGGATTCTTCACCTTCCTTAACAATTGTCTAACCAATGACTAGAAAAAGTCATGTCTTCTAATTGGCCAATTTTCAAACCGAACAGAATGTAAGGTGTTAATGAGCAAATTTCTTTACAGCTATGGTTGCATGACGATGAGGTTTGATATTTTGGTCACTAACATTGAGAGATCATGGTTGAGGTTTGATGAAGTGTAGGTTTAGTCACCAACATTGGGAGATTGTTGTTGAGCTTTGATGGAATCTATGAATGGCAAAGCTTCTTCAAAAACATTGAAACTTTGTCACCATGTAGATTGAATATTCAAATATTTACACAAAAATTTCATCTTGATTCAAGATATTGTTCAATCTTGGTGGACACTTTTCAATACTAATTTATAAATTGATTCTTCTACTTCACAATTTCTCATTYGGTTGCCATTTTGTCCGTAACTAATTAGATTAAGTTCAAAGCTCATGAAATTTTTTTAAATGCAAATGGGGAGATAAGTACTTGCTAACCAAATTTCATAACCACGTAATGAAAAATTTCTAAGATATGCTCACTCAAATGCCTTTGCCTTAGATTCACTAGATATTAGACATCCTCCACTTCAACACTTTATAAATATCAATCCATAAAAGATAATGCTTCCAAATTTCTTATATCAATATGTATCTTATTAAGAAAAAACTTAAATTTCAATTCAAAGGAAAACATGTGTAATACTCAATAGCCAAAATACCCAATATCAAAAAATTACTTCTTCATAGATATTGGAAGTTACCCACAGTAATTTGTACAATATACCATTCTCACCCTTATTACTCATCAAACTTTGTCCACACCCTCCTAATGTCCAAATGAATCTATAGATAGCAAAACCTTTTTATAGGTACTTTAACCTTTGAGAGCTAACCATTGCCTAAGCCTAACTTCTCACTAATCCTATCTACCAACTAATTTATCCAATTGACTTCTAGTTTACACTCAAGTAATGAATTAAAATATGAATAGTATTAACACCATTTAAACAACAATTACTATGAAGACACCAAGGACTAAAAAGTCTCTTATAAATGATTTTCATGGAAACTCTAGGAACACAGAAATTTAAATTTATTAAACAACAAATCAATCAATTTTTATTTATTGTTAAATAAATTTGAAACCCATTTCCAACCACTTAAGAAATTGAGCACATCTAAAATGTGGGTATGTTGAGGGGAAAGAGTTCCCCATTTATAGGATTAGACTTCAAAAAGATTCCATAATTTTTCACAATTTTAATTTTCAAAACATAATTACAATTAATTTCTAGCTAAAGATTGTGTTTGTCTAATATTAGTCATATAGGGATTCATATTTCCAACCAACGGTTGGTTGCAATATCAAGAGACTTGTAGCCAATCATAATGCGCCATAATTGTATATTCACTACTCATCTCTACCATACGAAAAAGAGAGCACCCTATATTGCCAAAATGGAAGGGCGATCAAGAATGGCTTGGCCCTTGTAGAGATCCCCATCCATCAAAGATAGAAAACATTAGTATACATAAACTCTGTTTTGTTTTGTTTTGGACTAAAGGGTAAAAGGCCTTAATTTTTACAAATAGTACATGCGTGCTATCAAAGTTATTTTAGAATTAAAAGAAGGCCTTTGTTTTCATAAGCAAAATTTATAGGCAAGCATTGATAGTTCAATAGCTTAGCAAAACTCTTAAAAATAAGAAATGAATTCAAAAACATGGTCCAAAGCATCATATTTGTGACCACAATATAGAACATACTGCGACTACATCTAATTGTTGTTAAATGTTCTTGTTATTAAATCAAGAGGGCAATGTTCTTGTTATTAAGTTGTCTAATTTTTGTTGAATCTTGTTGAAAGTCAAACAATAATCTAGATTATCTTCTTATGCATCATTCAAAACCCCTTTGAATATACTATGKATTTTCAAAAACTTAAAACAAGTATATCCACAAGCAATCCTAGACTTTGGTAAATAGAGGTATTATAGTTTAAACAAAAATTTGTAGGAATAGGTTTTTTATTCCTAAAGATTGGTAAATAGAGCTTTTAATCCATCTCCAAAATCATACAATCCATTTCTAAAGTTGAACAATTCATCTCTTTTCCAAATCCCATGTAGCCTTAGTATAAAGATTGAATCACTCCAGATTGAAAATTGTCATAAAACTCATTCATTAAATGCATTAACTGAAGATGGCCAAAGCTTTGCAAATATCCAAACTTCTTTAAAATGGTGCTCATGTATAAATTGTTCTATTCAACAAATATTTCAAATGCAAAGGCATAAAGATGTAACAATGGTTCATGTTGCAACCTATTCTATTTCCACAATGACTTATGCAATTTCATGCTCAAAAAYCCATAAAAATATTCAATTATGGCATGAAACCAACATCATTTGCATGTTTGTCAAATTSTGAATATTTTAAATTGTATTAATTATGTCAAATTCTTTCGGATTTTGTGTACTACAACCTAAAATGATGTATATCAAAATTGACAAATTGAYAAGTCACAAAAATTCTTTTGGAGTTCTAATAAAAATGATAAAATAATTCCAAATCATAGCGCACAAAATCAAGTTTAGATATGTTTGACCGCTAAAATCCCTTGACTATGTTTTCACTAGAAGCACTCTAAAACTGCGAGTAAAAGTACCAAACGTTAGAAAAAGAACATTTTTTGATACATATAACCGTAGGATCTTTTGAAAGGTATGGAAATTTTTTGTTGTTGCATGTAAAGATTCATCTTCAAGGCAAGTTGGCTACATGCTTGAAAATTTTCAAAATTGTACAATACATAGGAAAATAATAATAAGTAGAAAAAAGTTAGAAAATGATTCAAAATACTACATTGTTAAGAATTTAGTTATGGAATTGAAAAAATGACAATTCCAAAGGTTTTAATGTAAGTTGTAGTAAATAATCTATATCTTAGAATTTTGTTTTCTTCAAAAAGTATTAAAAATTGAGTTAAATGAAGTTATAAAGGACTCCAAAGTTTATTTTAGAGTAGAAAGTCCATAACTACTCGCAAACTAAAACTCCTCACAACTTTCATCTCATTAATCAAAATGGTGAATGATTCAAATCTTTCCAAGTATATATAATTTTAGCAAATAAATTTGKAAGATTGCAAGAAACACTTCTCTTTTTTTTTGTCCCCTAGGCCTTGGACAAGTGGTTTTTTGCTCATAACTTTTTGTGTTGTATTCTACTTTCACATGAAATTTAAAATGAAGGTATATGTGGTAGTTTTGGACATTGTGTAATTTTTTGAGTTTTTTAAAATTGTTTATTATTTTTAAACAGCCCCCAATTGGATGTCAATCTTGGTCATTTTGGAGGTTTTTAGTCGTATTTTTGACCCAAAAATGCAAAATTTGAACACTAGGATTTTTACTAAAGTTACACAATCCACATGTGCTCAAAATGCACTACTTTTGCACAAGTGCACAAAACACAATTTTATTTTCCCGAAGATGAAAATGGTTGCGGAGAAGCATATTTGGGTTATTAAAAATATAATTTTGAATTTTATTTTTTTGAATTTTTTTACTATTTTTTAAAAATCAAACAACAAAGTCATCATTTTCTTAGTATTTTCCATTGTGCTTTTTTTTGTAAATAACTTTTAGAAATCAATTTTTCTAGGTTTGAAATTCAAGATAAATCCTATTTTCAATGGTTTATAAATTATACATATTTTGTTTTATTTAAAAAAAAATTATTCCAAAAGTCACAATACTCATTGAAATAGGTCATTTTGAGACAAATAGGACAAGTGTTTCTTGCAATCACTCATTTCAATTATTTTTATCAACCCGGACTACATGAGTTGAGGAAAAAAAAAATATCATGCAATAACTTTTAAACCATGTGGTCAAAACTTATAAATATTATTGAGCCTTAAATACATTTTTTATATACATGTATGAAAATTTCAAAGAAAAATAGTAAAAACTCAATTTGTAATGAGTTGCCCAAAATTTCTATACTGCCAAAAAATGCAACTTGGTCCTTTTAAGATTAACTTAGAAATCGACTTTCTTTCAATCCATAACTCATTTTTTCCTCAAACTTCCATAGCAATAATGTGYTATATTTTGCATACTATAACTTTTGTATATATACGTTTGGACTTTGCCATTGATGCTAATGGGATGGTTGCTTAATTTTGAATGAAAAAGTTTCAAATCCATTCTCAATTTTGTAACTTTTGGTTGTYACTAACTTTTATATCGATGAGACCTAAGACTCTTGGAAGTGGATTTTAATGAATTACTATTTGAAAATTCCACATCAGCATGATATCATCAGCTTGCCAAAGGGCTCATGTTTTTTTGAGTCTCAAGTAATACCTCTGACTTTTAGATTACCATTCATTAGAAGGAAAAAAATTGGGCCTAAAGGAGTCCGTTTGACTTAGACAGTTAGACCTCAATAATTCAATACAAGTACAAGAAAATAAAAGCATAATTATTTTTTAAATATTAAAAATCATAATTTAAAATTTCACCTCAGATGAATAGATGATAAAGCAGATTGCAATTAAAAAAACTTAATTTTCAAAAAGAATTTTTTTTGCTATATTTGCATTGTTGGACAAAGACAAATGGCTCTCTTATAAAACTAGCACTAGCATAAATTTGGATTCTCTAGAAGGTTGTTTCCCTTCTAACCAAATGTGAAAATACAACAAAAAATGATTTTTTCTTAAAGAAAAATATTTWAAAAATTTACATCATGTGCTATTTTTCATTTTTTTTCATTTTTATTTCTGATGTATTTGCAATTTTGCATATCGAGGCCATCGGGTCTCGACCCTCTTGAGAATCCAGATTTCTCCAATGAAACAAGGAATGCTAAATGACAAGTAAGAACATTGGCTCTAACTCTCATATTTTTATTCTTCAATTTTGAACTTGTAAGGACTTTGAGACCAAAAATGGTAGATGGATGACTTTCAAGGCATATTTGTTTTCCCAAACCAATCAACAACACAACGAACATGATGTCAAATACGTCTAGTAGCCCCCCTTATCTCCATAGTAAAATCAACTTTAAGATTGACTTTCAAATAAAAACATTCTTTATTTCCAATCTTGTCATATAAATTTTTTATTTTATTAAAGTGATCCAATTTAATAAATACTCATTATATTTTAAATTTTGGGTCAAAATTAAAATGAGAATACAAATTGTCTTTGTTGTTAAGATAAGAATTTATTAGACCAAAATGTCACGCATACTTGACACTTGTCATGTACAACATATGACATCAGACAAATGATACAAAGCCAATTAGCCAAGACCCCAAAAATCCAAAATCCTTTCAAAGGAACAACCCTATTTCAAAGTTATTATGTAGAATGCACCAATTGATTTCAAACTTTGATCTTTTTCGGCAAACCTATTTTAGTAATACTATTACCATATTTGTTATATTGAGATTTTTTCCAGATTTTGAGACAGAATGTTAGTCATTGGAAAATTCATTTAAAAAAAGTAGTAATTGAAACCAAAAATAAACAATACTCAAATAGTGACCCAATAATGACATTCTAAAAGTTAGTATTGTACCTATTTATAAAAAAATACTATTAAAGAGATAAAACACTTTATCTTCAAGTCAAAGATAGAAATGAGATTGCAAAAGGTCTCAATATAACGAATATTATTAGGCCTCATCTTTTCATTGTTGACCTCAAAGCAATGCTAAAGCCTAAAGGTGTCCAATAGATGACTACATTCACTATTACTATAGGCTATAGCAACAAAGAATGCAACAATTGGTTTCGAAATAGACTTATTTTGGACGAACTACCTTCATGATTAATTTTATGTGGTGTAAAAGTCTACAAAGTAAGCTTCTTTTTGGTTGCATTTTGAAACATATAAAATATTATTTTTGTAATTTTCTTGGTGAATGACCATCTCCATATTGTCCATAATGTTGTTAAAAATGGTCATCTTTTATTTTTTCTAAAAATTCTTTTATGTATTTTTCGTAAATTATAACCCTGGGTAGGCAACTCCCATATTATATGGCCTTGATTATAATCACTTATGATGCGTTTTAACCCAATCTTATGGGATATAATTTGTTATAATGTAGAATAATCTTATAGTCCTCTTAACAAGGAATTCAAATACGTACTTCTGTACATGTAATGAATATTTTTGAAGACAATAATAGCATTAAAAAACTAACTATATGAGTTTTTTGAATACATGTATCATAGGCTAAGTTAGGCAACTTTGGGGCTTTCTAATAAAAAATTAATTTTAACTAGAGGGAACTTTTTTGTATGCATTTTTAAAAACTATGCATAGGTGTTTCAATTCTTCACATATATTGTGAGTTTTTTACTAAAATGTATGCAATTCAACATTTTGTACATTTAATTTTTTTTAACTTGGTCTTCATCTAGCTTTTGGGTCTTTTTAATTTGATATAGTTTTAACAAAAGCTGTTCGGTGAGCTGTTTTAATGCAGATGACCCCTATAGGCCTATACATATTACAAAAGTTGCATACCCGAGATTATAACGTCAAAATATCTATTTTCTCGAGATTTTACACTTTTCTAGTTCTCCAACTTAGAAAAAATTTCTATGTTTTTCCTTCCTAGGGTATCTTTTTTTAAAAAATATTTAAATTGTGTCCATATTTTTTTTAAATTATAAAAATAATTTTTCTAATTTTAAAACACTCTCGAAAAAAATCAACAATATTCCTAAAACTGAAAACTTGTCAAATATTATAGGTGATTCTTACAATCACCCTTGAAATATTTTTTTAATAAATTCTCCTCAAAGGACAAGTGGAATTGACATCCAATCCAAGTTGTTTCATGTTTTTTGGAGCTTTGTGGCATTAGATATAAAATTTTGAAGTTGGAAGAGCATAAGGCTCTAAAACAGAGCACCACTTCAAATATACACAAATTATACATTGCTCAAGGCTATGAAAAAGCAACATGTACAAGTAGTTCATATTTAAGGAAGTGTTCCATTTTAGAGCATGAGCATTTTTAGAATTTTCTTACTACAAGTGAAAAAAGGTGTTTTAGGGTCATTGCAAGAAAGACCGACCGGTTTTGGTAGCGTTTTGCATAGTACTGCTGATTTTTTCGAGAGTACTGTATAATTAGAAAAAAAAATTTTAATTTTTTTAAAAAATATGTTTAATTTATATTCCTTCAAAAAGAAGGTACCCTAGGAAGGAAAAGTATAGAAAAATTTTCTAAGTAGGAGAACTAGAAAAGTGAAGGAAGACTTCATGGTGAAGAGATTTCACTAAAATAATGATCTTAAAACCATCTTGTTTGTTCAGAAGTGCACGCGCAAGGGAGCCCTGTTCGCACCTATGTAGAAGAAATAGAATAATGTTTTTTTAAATTCCCTTTGGTAGATACATGCATACCTAGTGTGGGAATAGACCATAGAAATTTTGTCTCTAGATCATTAATTTTGGGTACTCCCCAGTACTAAAAACCCCTAAACCGCAAAGTGTGACAAATTAGCTAAATCAAAATTTAAATATAAAATGATTTTTGAAAATTTCTAAAAAATAAACGATTTGATTACTATCAAGTTAGACATCTCCAATAAAAATTTCAAGTTGATTGGATTGATGCTCCAAAAGTTATAGCACATGACAACTTCGTCATTGAAAGTGTGACGCAAAATAGGACCGGTCTTTCTTGCATTCACCCTTTAAATACACTCCTGGAGATAAGATTTTAAGCAATGACTTATAAGGAGTCTTTTAAGTAAGAATGTACTAAAAACACATGTCTTATTAAGTTTAATTTAATTTAAGAGACATGTGTTTTTAGTACATTCTTACTTAAAAGACTCCTTATAAGTCATTACTTAATATCCTATCTCTAAAATTGTACTTAAAACACCCTTTTCTCCTGTAGCGCCTATTTTAAAGAGATTGATTTCACACCAAATAAAAAAACCTATCACAACCAACCAGATATTGAACCCACAACCACACCATTCAGTTTGGATACCTTTCCATCAACATCCGGCAGTTTGAGGTTGTGTTCGGACTAGTTGGACTTTGAACTTCGAAAATTGAAACACCTCAACATCAAGATTCACAATCTGGAGGTATCATTCATTTGGGACCCTTGGCACTGGACCACCATTGTATAGTAAACTTGCCAATCACCGCACAGATAAAATCCAAGTCCTTCTCCACATGAATATAGAGCCTTGCATGTTTTGAAATTTGGCATGATTATTATATGTCATGTTAAGATTCACCTACAAAACACGAAATTCAAAAAGATTTCTTCCTACAAATTTTATTGCAATTTGAAGGCAAAAAAGTTGAAATCTAATTAAAAGTTTCTTGCATCCCTTCATCACTCGGTGTGCGACTGTGCGGTCATTGGGTGATGATACAAGATTTGGTTATGATCACAATTGAATTGGTAGTTTAGTTGTGCGGTTAGTGCATGGTAATTGGAAGATTTTGTTGTGTGGTTTTTGGAACGGTGTAGTAAACGGCTAGTTGATTCTAGCTGCTTTGCATGGCTGCTGTCATAGGGAAACCGGGAGGGTGATACTGGGGAGGGTATTTTATTTCAGTATATAACTACACCCCCCTAAACTTTGAAAAGTTTAAACCCCGTGCAGTTTGAAATCTAAACCCCTCATAGATTTTTGGAATTTACACCTGTCTTTGATTTCTAAAATCTATATCTGTCCTAGATGTTTCAAACTATGCAGTCTGAAATCTAAATACGTCACAGATTTTTGACATCTACATATGTTGTAGATGACATAAAATCTATAATGTCCTAGATTTCACAAAAGCAGTTCAGATTGCAGCCTTGCAGGGTTGAAAATAGCACATGTAAAACCGCCAATTTAATGAAATTTGCCATGAAGTCCTTATTGCCACTCTTGTTGCCATCGTCCTCGCTACTGCACATGACGCAACCCCGGTCGCAACTCGATCAATCTCGCTCTCACCCGAAGTCACCTCGAGATGGAAACGACGACACATACGGGAGACGAGTGAGATGCAACCTGGAGCAGCTGAATCACGTACAGTACGAACAGCGACTCAGTCGCGGAGGAACGTCCATCGATTTCGACATTGTAGATAAAAAAATCTCTAACCTAACCTCGATGTATCAAACTCTCAGCTCGGGCCGGCACAAAGTCATTCACCAATCCATGCTCCGTAGCTAGCTAACCAAAATTACTACTGGGCCGGGGCAAGCTAGCAATATCGACATCCTAGCGAGCTAGTTACTCGCTCCAATATCGACTTGCATACCCGTACGTGCATGCAAGGAAGCAGGCCGTATCCTTCACGAAGACTATGAGGTGCATGAAGTCGAAGGCTAGAAGCTCAATCAAGTACGAGGCAGCGTACATCGGTCGGGGTTCAGCACATCGATACAGCTAGCTAGTACATACGTCACCAAGATCAGCAGCATGTTTCCAGAGTTGTACGTTAGCATTGGTACTGCGTACGCTTATTTATTTGCACGTGATTTTAGAGGTTCATTCAGAGGTGTGAATAGCTACTGCTAGCTAAAGTTTTAGAGATGATGAGTTGACAATGATGAATCGATCAATGGGACAACCAAGTTGGTGATAACTTAAGATCGATAGAGGTTGCAGTCTAGCTAACCAAAATTACTACTGGGCCGGGGCAAGCTACCAATATCGACATCCTAGCGATCTAGTTACTCGCTCCAATATGGACATGCATACCCGTACGTGCATGCAAGGAAGCAGGCCGTATCCTTCACGAAGACTATGAGGTGCATGAAGTCGAAGGCTAGAAGCTCAATCAAGTACGAGGCAGCGTACATCGGTCGGGGTTCAGCACATCGATACAGCTAGCTAGTACATACGTCACCAAGATCAGCAGCATGTTTCCAGAGTTGTACGTTAGCATTGGTACTGCGTACGCTTATTTATTTGCACGTGATTTTAGAGGTTCATTCAGAGGTGTGAATAGCTACTGCTAGCTAAAGTTTTAGAGATGATGAGTTGACAATGATGAATCGATCAATGGGACAACCAAGTTGGTGATAACTTAAGATCGATAGAGGTTGCAGTAAGTTGGTGTGCATGCATTGAGAGTGTCAAGTACGGTCCTCTTGACGCACAGGGGTCTCATATGCAGTTCCCGGTGTCAAAATTCCCCGTGAGTGTCACTTTTCCCGGTGTTCCCTAGTGTATACACACCGGGAAAAGTGACACTCACGGGGAATTTTAACACCGGGAACTGCATATGAGACCCCTGTCGACGGTAGGTCGGTAGCTCTACAGGTCAACAGTTCTTCATGAATCCAGAGATTCAGAGCCTCTTAACTTCTAGCTGCACCTAGCTAGCGACAGAATCGAAAGGAGAGTAACTTACTTCCCTCAGGTCCACGATGGCACGACGGGGCGCCGCCCTGCGGCCGGCCATGATCGACAGGCCTTACGCCCTCTCTCGCTCCTCGCTGCCGTCGGTCCTGTCAGTCTGTCCGATCTTGTCTGTCTGTTGTGTCCCCAGCCAGGCCAATTGTGGCTGGCGGTCTTGTATCTCACCTTTTGCAATGAAAATCCGTTTTCATTTGTTTCAAAAAAAGTAAAAAGAAAGGTCTCGACTCTGGAGAGTACTCATGGCGTTTCAACTGGAATGCATTACCAATTTTACATATAGATAGTGCCCTTACTACATGTATGTCAAGAAACGTGTGCATGACAAATCACAGGAATGCTTGTACGTCAGGCTATAGGTTTTCATGAACGTCATCTAGATTTTAGATGAAACAATTGGATGAAAATTTCATGGATGAAAACATGAAAAATTGAAAACAAGATGATTTTAGAATCTAGAAAAGTCTACAAAGATGGATAGATTTTAAACATTTCATGAAGTCTACACTTCAAATAGGATTTTACAACTACAATCTTCATGATTGTTTTTGACTTTACAAATATGAAATATGTTTTGCACCAGGGAATCAGGGATTGGGGGGGCGGGGGAATACTCAATGCCAAATTGCACTTACTACAAAAAGAAATAATTTAGCTAAGAAAAGGGCAACAAACCGTGAAGTTTTTTTTGCCAGAAAACTTCAAATTTAAAAAAAAAAATTGGATGAAATGCGAATTATTTATGAACATGATAGTGATAATTATGTGCTAGTGTGATATTTTCTATCGATGAATGATGAAATTTGGAGCACCATTCACACTGAAACATCTTTTATCGTCACTTTGACACTATATAAAAAAATGGGAAAAACAAACAAACTGAGCTGCACTACGATTGACTCTATCCATGTTGCATCTTGTACCCCTTGCACACTTTTTACAGTACGGTACATGCATACCCAAACGTCCTCACATGTAAAGCCTCCTGACCTCCTCCCAGCTATCCAGAGTCAATAGACTACATCTGAAATGTCATTTGGATGCCCTGCCAACTGCCCTGARGACAGGATGAAACGGCATGCAAATGTTGAATGTGGTTTCAACCAGGGTTTTGCACAAGTTTTCAAAATGTCGTTACAGGCAGGGTTCAGCATGTTGCAGTGGAAGAGGTGCAGCAGCTTGTCCCARGAAGTGATTCGGCAATGTTGGATTGCTGGTCCGATGATTGGCGTCAACCTGTTGCAGTACTCCATCACGGTGTTGYCGGTCATGTTTGTGGGGCACCTCGGGGAGCTGGAGCTTGCCAGTGCCTCCATCGCCACRTCTCTGGCTAGCGTTTTGGGCTACTACGTCTTGGTGAGCTTGTGTTGTAACTCGATCGATCTTCACCTGTAAGCTTCGCTTGATTGTTACTGCTGTAACACCACTGAGGCATTGTTCATGAATAATTGTGCGTATTAACAGCTTGTGGACTCTAGATTGACGACGCTCTGGTAGCTAGCTGAGGCACGAGGTTTGTCTGCCTTCCTTAGTTTGGAATTTGGTGCTAGAATTGTTGAAACCAGTACTATAGATCGAATACGTACTTGCATTAGATCGGTTACAGCTCAACGCAACACCAAGACTTGCATTGCGCAGTCCGTTCTTGAATTATGGCCCTGAGTAATCGCTTTTTGAGTGCTACATGAACGGCTTTAATTTGGCAACTGCTGTGTTGGATGCGTCCTCTCTGATAGGGGTTCTTTCAGAACATCTACGATAGAACCAATGAGTCCCAATCTAGTAGTGCACTTGTACTCGAAAGAATGCCTACAGATGCATGAGCGAGACGTGAATGATGCATGTGTTTCTGAACGTTGTGAGTAATTGAATCGGGAATTGCTTGCGAGCGCTAGATGACAGTTCTGGTAAGATGCGAGGCTTCTCCTCTCTACTTTGAGATTCTGGTTGAGTCCTAGTCGAGAGCATTTAATTACACGTACGCACACCAGTAGGATTGGTCACAGATCGACACTATTCAGAGTTCACCCAAACACTTTTTAACGCATGCTAACCATCATTGATCGATATTGACGTTGTGATCAACACGTACGTCCAGTTGGGCATAGGAAGCGCCCTGGAAACGCTGTGCGGACAAGCCTTCGGCGCCACGCAGCACCACATGCTGGGCATCTACCTCCAACGAGCCCTTCTGGTGYTGTTCACCACCTGCCTGCCCCTGTCCTTGGGGTTCCTCTACATGTCGGACATTCTCCAACTCGTYGGCCAGGAAGCCGCGATTGCCGAGAAGGCGGGCGAGTACGCCTTGCACCTCGTGCCCAGCCTGTTCGGCTACGCGCTCCTGCAGCCCGTGGTGACGTTCCTGCAAGCGCAGAGCGTGGTGATCCCGATGCTGGTGTGCTCCGCCCTGACGCTCGTCCTGCACGCAGTCATGCTCTACGYGTTTATTTTCCTGTTTGGGTGGGGCTTCCGAGGGGCGGCTATGGCGACCAGCTTGTCGTTCTGGATCAACGGCGTCCTGCTGATTCTGTACGTGAAATTCTCTGGGGTGTGCAATGCAACGTGGAAGGGATTCTCCAGGGAGGCTTTGAAGGATTTGTATGGGTTTCTGGAACTCGCGGTTCCTTCTTGTAGCATGCTCTGGTAAGCGCACTCAACTCGTGGACCTGTGTAGCGATGGGCTGGCTAGCTCATGARGAGATCGGCTATCTATACTGGTAGTTTTGTGGAGTCAATTTCGTTGTATTGGCACCTGGAAACGGAAACCTATCTATAACAAATATTTCGTTAAAATGGCGGTATTCCACAAACTTGGCACTTTCAGGTTTAGACAGTGCGGTCTGAAATGTACACCCCTCCTAGATTTGAGACCTTGCAGTCTGAAATCTATACCAGTCCTAGAAAATGAATTAAAAAATGGCATATGAATACTGCCATTTTAACGAAATATCTGTTCTATCCATACCAATCCCAATTTTGAGAGTTTTCAGCAGTTCAATATATGAGATGCTAATGGTACCAGGAGTCGGTACTCAGGAGCAGGGTTTCCTAAGTTTCCTGCTTAGTTTTCATGTTTTTTACTTGAATCTACCCTTGAGGCAGAGGATGCCATTTGCATAAATTTTTTAAGGATTGAAACCAGTTATGTAGGAGTGTGCTTTCAGTGGGAGATCAGTTGAGAGCTCCAAATGGAGAGACCAAGAAGAGTATAAGAATCAAACTCTCTTGAGATCAAATGACGTTCTCAGTCAGTCTATGAATTTTGTATGCCATCGTTGAAAGGGAGAGGCTGCTAATCTCTATTAAAAGAATAGTAGACAACCTCCTCTAGAGATTCTAGACATTCAAGCCTACTGAGTGTATTAATGAAAATATGGTAGGCTAGTTGTCAAGGTTGGTGTAAGAGATGGAACATCAACTTTGTTAAAAAGGAGAGATTTCGAGTATCAAGATTGTAACATTCAATTGTAGAAAGTTCTAAGTTGTCTAAGATGGGTATAGATGTTTGTATTTTAGTGCTTGTTCTRAAAGTGCCAATGCTATAAATTTTCACCAATATAATAGAATTGATGTTATGGGATCGTGTTTCTAGCTAAGATTTTTTTGTATCCTCAATGGACCTTACTTGGAAGGTGGTTGCTCTTTAGTTTTGTTGAGTTTTGGCTCTTGCTTTATTGTCCATTAACAGAAATTCAATCAATTTTGTTTGCAGTTTGGAGTATTGGTCTTTCGAGATTCTTGTGCTATCAGCTGGGTTTTTTCCAAACCCCCAACTTGAAATCTCTACTTTGTCAATTTGGTGGGTCTCTAAAKCATTAGATTCCACTCATTGTATATCAATTTTTTAGACTTCTATGGACCAAGAYAATTGCACCTAATTGAGTAATTGTGACATGTGTCCAAAATTGTTTCATCTAGATTCTTGCCTAAAACTTATCTCCAAAAAATGCAGCCGTGCAAAAATCATCTCGAGAGCTTGAATCTCCCTTTGACTTCCAARTAAGATCCCCAAATACTTTAGACAATTTAATAATGGGAACCAAGCTCAAATGCTCAGTCACTCAACTACAGGTGCATCAGTGCATGTACCTTGGGTGGGTGGCATGAAAACAAATGAATTTAGAATCTGGTCACAAGAAATGGCATGTCAGAGCCATAAAAGCAACAAAGAATGTTTTTTTCATACCAAGCCTTTACTTTTAATTTACTAGTTATTTAATTCAATGGTTGGTCTCCATTGAGATTATGTGTTCACTGCTACCCTAAACCCTTCCCCCCCAGTACACAAATCATCCAAAGTGTTCTCTAATTAAGTTTATACTGAATTGCAGCTTAAGTATGAGCGCATTAAACTACACGATCCCCCTGGGGCTCAGTGCTGCTGCAAGGTATGCCCTTTCCAAGTTTGCTCGTCTCTCCCTCTTTAATTTCTGATTAATTTCTGATTAATATTTTGCCGATTACCAGTATCCATCCAGGTTTGAGAGGCTCATTTCAATTCAGCTTAAAATCATGAAAGTGTGGGTGTATTCGTGAAAATGTCACTTGGTAAGGGAAAATGGTATACATGATCTGTTTGTGAGTTCAAGAGAGGTCGATGACMGCAATTTATGTCAAATGGGAAGTACACTGCGATTTGTCAAACAACATGTGCACCTTGAAACCGTACCCACTAGTTTTATGTGTTACTTTAAAAAAAAGTGGTTGAAGGATGACTTTCGAGAAATGAAGAATGCACCCATTGGTYCAAAAAATCAGATTATTTATGGCAAAGTAGCTTGTTGATAGGTCTCAATCATCCTTTTAAGGTTATATAAATAATGAGAACTTTTGGAATGATGAAAGTACAAGACTTATCACCAAGGTACTTGCACACAAATGATCAAAATAGGTGCATTCTTGAACCAATAGGTGCATTCTTCATTTCTAAAAAGTCAGCCCTCGACCACTTTTTTGGCCTCATTGTCCTTCAAGGGTAGATAGTAAAATCTCTTGTTTGCATGTGCAATTTTTAACCCTTGCATGCTTGCTTTGTGATCATGAAAATCATTCCTTTAGGTACTATGTGACATCATCTCATGTAATAAATAAATAAATAAATAAATAAATAAAAAGATAAATAAATATTAAATATTAAATAAAAATTACTCATTGGAAATCAAATTAATGTGCATGATCTCTCCTTTACTTTTTGCTTTTTTTTTTTTGCAATTTTTTTTTTTTTTTTTTTTTCTACGCATTTTCATGACATCAACTCACCTCTTTTTTTTTATATCCTGCTTAAAATGCAGCTCCCGGGTGTCCTATGCGCTGGGAGCTGGAAATGCAGGGGCAGCCAAGGACGCAGTGCACGTAGTCCTGAGCATTTCAGCCCTTCAAGCCTCTGTAGTGGGCTGTGTGCTTGTGGCCTTGCGCTCCCAGTGGGGCTGGTTCTACAGCAATGATGCAGAAGTCGTGCATCATGTGGGAGCTCTCATGCCTTTTGTGGCTTGYATGGCTGTGTTTGATGGAATTCAAGGCGTTCTTTCCGGTACAAGATCAATTAAACACCCCCACCTCAATGCAATTCAAAGCAAATATGGTAGTAGTTCACTTGTTTCTAGGAGTTGAAATGAATCATTTACAAAGGTGCAATATAACAACATTGTGCTGACTCCCTCAGTCCTACTAAAAGCTTCCTAAATTCTTCTTGCAAAGACTGTAAATCAGCCCGATTAGGAAGCTATCAATGGGACCAAGGTAGTACTCCCTCTGTTTCTAAATAATACCAAATTGAAAAGTGATTCCTTTGTGTTTTACAAAGGAAACATTGGTATTATTTAACAACAGAGGGAGTCWCTGAATGAATACTAACTACAAAGAATGAAATCATGTCATATGTTACTATAACAACTAAAATATGCTTTGAATGTCACTATGATTAGAAATGAGCTTCAATGTTCTCTTTTTATTTAACCCCTAAAGATCCATGACTATGTTTTCACCAAATCTGCTCCAAATTGCCATTTTTAGTACAAATATCAAATTTTTGAAACAAAACATTTTTTGACACATGTAACCATAGGATTCTACAGTATGCTGACTTGAGAACATGTGGTATAAATTTCAGAAATTTCCACCGTGTGGATTGCAAGATATAAGCATTCAAATTCACTAAGATGATTTTTTGGGCCCTCCAAAAAACATGTCAGCAACAATTCAAAAGCTTACTTTTCTATGAACAAAAATGTCCAAAATGGTGGTGCTTCTTTGGATTCTTTTTCCTTGACAAGTTGGCCACATGCTTGAAAAATTTCAGATCATTTGGAATTGTACAACATATAGGAAACAAATAGTAAGTAGATAGTAGTAGAGAATGATTCAAAATACTAAATTGTTAAGAGTTCAATTTTGGAATTGAAAAATGCCAATCCTAGTGGTTGGAATGTTGTAATAACAATCTGCATCCTATAATTTTTTTGTTTTCCAAAAATATTGAAAATTGAGTAAGATGAAGGACTTCAAAGTTTATTTTAGAGTAGAGAATCTATAACTACCAGCAAACAAAAAATCCTCATAACTTTTGACTCATTGATCAAAATAGAATGATTCAAAGCTTTCCATCTATATATAACTTTAGAAAATCGATATCAAATTTTTTTTCTGAAAAAAGTGATTTTTTTAAAAATTTGCCCAAACTACCCATTTACAAAAAAAAATAACATATTAGGCCTTTAACTTTTGACTCATGTATCCAATTGTCATGAAATTCAGTGCATATGAAAGATATTCCTCTCTCCCACCTTCTACTAAAATTTGGGTCAAAAATATGGAAATCTCTAGCCACGTGTACCTACCCAAAATTACCATGATAGCCAAAAAAAGGCATGCCCATCCTTTACGGATTAATGAAATGATGAATAACTTTATAGTTTGGCCATTGTCATCATGAATATCTTCCCAAAGGAGCAGTGAGTGTGTAGAGCTGCATATTTTTTCCTTAACATTTATTGAAAAAGTGATTCAAATTGACATATGAGATTATTCTCATAAATTACAATGACATTGCTAATTAATGTTGATTCAAAGAGTTAAGTTAGGATTACTTTAAGCTGAGCAAATTTTGTGGACAAGCATTTTTGAGCTTTGGGAAGCTCTCATTTTCAATCAAATATTAGAAACAAATTGCAATAAAGATGAAAGAAACTCCAAAATTATATTTGATTGTAATATGCAAAAGCTATAAGTGATCTCAATTGCATTGGTAGATTCTCTAAACCCATGTCCTATCTTCAATATTCAAACCTTACAGAGAATGTAACAAGCACCTTCTTGTGCTCTATTCTTTCTAGAGCTTGCTTCTCATAACGTGCTTTCATTTAGATGATCTTACCTTGCAATATCTCATAATGTGTTTTAAGTTGTTATTCCCATCATTATTTATTAATCTTGGAAAGACGATGGCCTATGATCAACGTAGTCACTAAATAATGTTCTAGAAATTTATTTTTTGGATCAATAGATGCATTCTTTAATTTTACATTAATTTGAAAAATAATCCATCAACCACATTTTGACCTCGAGGTGCTTACAATAAAATCATCATTCAAGGCTGGTTTCCATGTGGAGTCAAGGGTTGGTGAAGCGCACCAATCAGTGGAGAAATGGGAGTCCAAATTTTCTAAAACTCCCATCCCATCACTAATTGGTGGGCTTGGCCACTAATCAGTGGGCTTCACTGGCCCCAACTCCACATGGAAGCCAGCCCACATTTACAGAGTTGTAATTTTTTTTTTTTTTTTTTACACTAATGACCGGGTTGTAAATTGATTTAGCTTACCAAATAATAACAAGGACTGTTGTCTGGACAGGTGTTGTAAGAGGATGTGGGTGGCAGGAGTTGGGAGCATATATCAACTTATGCACATTTTATGTCATTGGAGTTCCAACAGCTTTAGTACTTGCTTTTTATTTCAAACTCGGTGGGCAAGTAAGTGATATCTGCATTGAACATGATAAGCTTATTTTTGAGCGGTATTACCATATCCTACGTAAATGATTATGTCTTTTTTTATGAAAAAGTGCCACATGTCATCTTACAATTGGTGTGAGGTGATGTGAATTCCTAAGAATCTCATGTTTAAATTTAATTTTGACAACTTCAATGTCAAATCAGACCTTCACATACAATAAGATGGACAAGGTTGTTACCACCCTGATTTGCAATGTGAATATCTTGAAGCCAGCTCCAAGAGGGGCACATATGTTTAAGAGGTGTGAGCGAGGGCTTTTTTTTTTGGGGGGGGGGGGTTGGTGCCAGATTGCACTAGTAAAAATAATTTGGCTAAAAAATGCCAAAAATAATGTCAAAAAATTTGGATGAAATCTCCAAACAACTTTGAATTAAAAAAAATATTAGATGAAATCGCTAGATTGTGGATGAAAACCATACTATACATCCAATGTGTGGATGAATGTTCTAATTTGGAGCACCACTATAACATTTAACATCGCCACTGTGGCACTTTGTAAAAAATGAAAAAAAAGCCCTAGTGTGAGCTTGTTTTATAAATCAAATCCAAGTGGAACTGTAATTTTCTGATTCAAATTGTAGTTTTTGTGAATTTTTGAAGTGGTTTGCCCTAAAATTGTAAATCCGCACATAGAGTGGAGTCATAAATGTCCCAAAAACAAACCATAAATGCCTTTCCATGTATCTATTAGCACTTGAGTATTCACAAGTAAATGTTTGATATGTTATCCTTATAGCTTGGTATCAATCCAAGGGCCTTTCATAGGTTAAACCAATTTTGAAGATGCTCACAAAGAGTTTTCTAGAATGTCTATGAATGCTTAAATGGCGGTGTTTTTGAAGTGAAAATGTCATAAACTAAAATCGAAACCATGCTAGGGTGCCATTTGTTAGTACATTGGCCAAAATTGAAAATAAATAATCCTATATAGAGAATACTTCAATCATATGATTGAACTTCATATGGGCTAAATGTAATTGGTTTACTTACAATTATACAATAAATCATGTTAGTTACCAACATGCAAATTTTAGAAATAGATGAGGAATTCAACAAAAGATGCCAAAATTGCCCGGATTTTTTTGGACACTATAACTATTGATCAAGACACCCAATCAATTTAAGTTTTAATATTCCTATGAAGGAAGTGAATGTTTTCATCTTGTGTCAAAAATTTGAGAACACCCATTAAAATTAGACTTTCTATGATCCTTCCTCAATTTTCAAGAGTCCATTGAATGCACACTTGGTCTTTTAGGGGTTAACCCCTAAAGGACCAAACTGTGTTTTTTGGCAACATAGCAATTTTGGGCAGCTCACTACAGATGGAGTTTTCATTCTTTTTCTTTGAAATTTTTACACAACATGTGTCCGAGGAGTAGCTTTAAGGCCCAACAATTTTCATAACATTTGACTACATTGTTAAAAAGTTATTGCATGATATGTGATTTTCAGTGGTTGGCTTTAGGGATCTATTTTTTAGAGACTCCATACTTACCCACAAACTAAAACTCCTCATAACTTTTAGCTCACCAATCCAAATGGAATGGTTCAAAGCTTTCCACTTATATRTAATTGTAAAGAACCAATTTCAAATTTTTATTTTTTCAAAAAGTAATTTTTGAAGAAGTTTTTTGGGGTGCCSRGGCTGCCYGCCGACCACTGAAAATCACATATCATGCAATAACTTTTTAAYARTGTAGTYAAATGTTATGAAAATTGTTGGGCCTTAAAGCTACTCCTYGGACACATGTTGTGTAAAAATTTCAAAGAAAAATAATAAAAACTCCATTCGTAGTGAGCTGCCCAAAATTGCTATGTTGCCAAAAAAAACGCAGTTTGGTCCTTTAGGGGTTAACACACAACATAATTGTTCTATAATGCTTTGGCAAACAAAGGCAAAATTAATGTGGAATTGCTATGAAAGATAGGACTGATCCCCGCTATTGATTGATTGATTTTGCAGGGCCTCTTCATAGGTTTGCTTTGTGGATTAGGCACACAAATGCTTACACTCACCATTGTTACATTGCAAACGGACTGGGACAAACAGGTATTTTTACATGAAAATAATAGGCTTAAGGTAGTCTGCTCTTAAAGTGACCTGAAGAGCTGATTGTATTTTGGGGGAAGCCAACCTCTTTGAAACACTTTTCAGTAAATTATTTTAGGAAGAAAATTAAAATTGACAATTTGGCATCTAACCCAAGTTGTTTCATATATTTTGGACCTTTGTGGAATTAGTTGTAAAATTTTGAAGTTGAAACATAGAGGTTACTAAAAGCGCCCCTCTCCTAAAACGTAAAGTACAATGTTGCCGTCCATGGAAGAAAGCAAAATGTGATTCTATGTTAGAGGTCTTTTTTAGAGCAGGGTCCCTTTTCTAGCACCCTCCCTTTAGTTAGTGGTATTCTCTTTAGGTAGGCAACCCAAAAGCGCCACAAATTGGTATTGTGCCTAGTTACTATTATTAAAGTGGTCAGATTTTCATATTGTCTTGTTGGCAAGTGAAAGGAGGTTCCAATGCACCAAAGAATGCAACATTTCGAGACAATATGCAAAAGTTATGAAGGGTCAAACTTTGGTTCTAAAAGCGTTCCTTCCACATAGGTACATAATTAATTTCGAAGATGTACATTGTGTGAAGATGGTGCTTTTACATGAGTGGCACTTTGGGGTTGCCCACCTTAATATGCACATCCTTGTTCCTTGATTTCATCTCTTGCACTATTTGTCTCCTTGTTTATAATTGAAATTATTGAATATATGTTTAATTTCATATAAAGGTATGAACAGATTAGTGAAAGTAATTTTTTTTTCTAAGTTAGTTCTGATAATTTCACCCTATATGCACAATACACAATTTTTTTAAGGTCTTAAATTAATTGCAAGGTCTGAATATTTCAGTTCTCCACTAAGAAAATGATCAGATTTTGACTGATTTAATTTTGAGGGAGATYGAAATTTCTGCAGCTTGTTAAACAGGTGCGTGTGTATGTGTTGTGGGTGCAGGTGCAAATTGCATTTGAGCGTGTGCAAAATCATGAACATGAGAAACTGGAAGTCTTTAACCCCTAAWGGTTTTTGACTATGTTTTCACCAACAACGCTCCAAAACTGYCAGTTCTAATACAAGTATYAAATCTTAGAAAAAGWAATCATTTTTGGACACATGTAACCATAGGATCTTGTAGTAAACTTCTTTGAGAAGATGTGGAAAAAATTTCAGAAAATTTCACAATGTAGATTGCAAGATGATAGCATTTGAATTGACAAAAGTAAATTTTTTGGCCCTGCAAAAGAAAGGACAATTGCACTTCACAAGGTCACATTTGTATGAAATGACGTCCAAAATGGTTGTAATTCTTTGGATTCATTTTTCAAGGCAAGTTGGCTACATGCTTGGAAAATTTAAAGTCATTGAAATTGTACAACATATAGGAAAAATAATAGTAAGTTGAAAGAATTAAAGAATGATTCAAAATACTAAATTGTTAATAAATTGGTTATAAAATTGAAAAATTCCAATTTCAATGGTTGTAAGGTTGTAATATACAATCTACATCCAACGGTTTTAGTGTTTTAAAAAATTATTGAAAATTGAGTTAAATAAAGGACTTCAAAGTTCATATTAGATTAGAGATCCCATAACTACCCGCAAATTAGAATTCCTTATTACTTTAATCTCATCAATCAAAATGGAATGATTCAAAGCTTTTCAAGTATAAATAAATCTAAAAAAACAATTTCAATTTTTAATTTAAAGAAAAGTGATTTTATAAGAATTTTTGAACTGTCCAGACTGCCCATTGAGTAATGAAAATGAAATATCATACAATAACTTTTTAACCATGTAGTCAAAATTCATGAAAATTATTGGGCCTTAAAGCTACTATTGGGTACATGTTGTGTGAAATTTTCAAGGAAAAATTAAATCCATTTGTAGTGAGCAATCCAAAATTGCTATGTTGCCAAAAAATACACTTTTGTCTTTTAGGGGTTAAGAAGTTATCAAATGATTTTGTGTAACTCTAGGTAGCTGATGATTTTTAATCGCATTGTGAAAACCCTTGAGGTAATCTAAACTTTTAAAAAATGTGGAGATCGATGTCCAAAAATTGAAGTGAAACTCAGAATAATAATTTTGTAGTGACTTTTAAAAGAAAGTTGTAAATTATGACTTAGACATCATTTTCATACGATTCATTTTAAGAATATATGATAAATGGATGGATGGGAATATGTTGTGAAAGATCAGAATGATAGAGTAGTGATCCTAAGTTAAATATAATCAAGAATTTTAACTTGGTGTATATATGTTGGAAGTTTTTTGTTTTAGGGTCGTTGCAAGAAACACTTACGGGTTTTGTCTCAAAATGGCCTATTTTCATGAGTCTTGTGACTTTTGGAATTATTATTTTTTAAATAAAATAAAATATTGATAATTTGAAGAGCAATAAGAATATTGTGTCTCCTAAAATTCAGACCTAAGAAAATTTACCTCTAAAAGTTATGCACAAAAAAAGGACAATGGAAAATACAATGAAAATAGATACTTTTTTCTTTTCTTTTTTAAAAATAGTAAAAAAATTAAAAAAATTAAAATTAAAATTAAAATTTTTCCTAAGTTAAAGATTTTTCTTCTCCAATAAATTTCATCTTCAAAAAAAATATTTTGTGTTCTGTACAAGTATACCTTGGTAGTGCAATTTGTTTTTTTGGGTCAAAAACAGGACTAAAACCCCCCAAATGGCTAAGGTAGACACCCAATCGGGGGCAGTTTAAAAATAGTAAAATAATTTTTAAGAAACTGAAAAAATTACACAACATGTAAAACTTTTTTGTGCACCTTCAATCCAAATTTCAAGTCAAACAAACAAAATATGAAAAAGTTATGAGCAAAAAACTACTTGGTAAAGGTGAAGGGGACAAAAAAAGGACAAGTGTTTCTTGCAATCACCCTTTGCATTATTGGCTTTTAAAGCTATGAATCAAAGTGATTTTTTCTCAACATCCAACACCTCAAATTCATGTTGCAATCACCTATTTGAATCTAATGGCTTGATGACAACATAATTCACATTCATATACTTCAATGACAAATAGGGTGCACATCTTTTGGCACCACACTAAATAAGATAAACCAACCTCTAATAGATAGAATGACTAGTTTGTCCTATTGGCATTGTTAAAAATTTGAATTTTTAACACATAAAGACATATGTGAGAAATGGGGAGAACAAGTGAAAATTCATTTTTTGACAAAGTATGAATATTTTATGAATTATTGAAGTGTCATGCCCGATTGGCCCAAAAGAGTCTGACCAAAGCCAAACCAACAAAAAGTATGTCCATATGGTCATCTTACTCACCTATAGTAGTTACAATATTTCTTAACATGGCCACAATATGAAGGTCTACAAAAGTTAATTTTTGTAATTAATTTAATTTTAGAAAAGAGAAGTTTTGATTGCAATCATTAATCACTCCATTACCATCAAAGTTTTTTATTTTGTGTGTGTGTGGACCAATGGTTATGAAGCTTTTAAGAAGGTTCTAGGTTTCTTGGCTCCTTTGGTTTGGAAGGCTCAAATTGAAGGAGGCCAAATTTTGAGTTTGTAATTTTTGTATGCAATTTTTGTATGCAATTTTTATACGAACTAGCCATTCTTCACAACAATCATATGAAATGAGGTTCTAGAAACATTGTGGCAATGGTGGGCAAAGCCATTACTACAGTCTACCATTTTCAAACTCATTTACCCACTTTTTTCCTTCTTTATGCTTGACGCTACCCATTTTGTTTAGGCAATTGGCCATTAAATTGCCTAAAAAACATTGATTATCATCGACTAGAACATTGATTGTGGCCACTTACGAATGCCTAAGGCACCAAAATTTGGTGTTTTCATAACTTTGAGGTTAAATAAAACCTAACTAAGTTGCTATTTTGGGTGGATTGTATTTTTGAAAACTTCTTTTGGAAGTCTAGTCTTAGCATCAAAAATCCAATTCTGAAAATAATTGTTTGTGATTTTTCAATTCAAAATTGTGTGCAAGGGTGTCCATTACAATCTTGACTTTGTAGAGTGTTGAGAGCGCTTGGAAATGAGCCTCAAATACATTAGAGCTTGGAGAAAAAAACACATTAGAGAATCATTTAACAAAAATCTAGAGTAGAGTTTGAAAAGCCATAACCTGATTAAAGTTATGCATGTTAGTCCCTTTACTTCATATATTTTTGGTGACCAACTTTTTAAATTTGATGTGTGAAAAGAGGATTGAAAGAATTTGGCTCACTTTTTTTTTTGTTTTAACGCCCTCATGATCAAACATTATAATCTTTCAATGTATAAGTGATCGAGTAAGTGATATTGATGTATTTTCTTTTTCTTGGTGATCCCTAACATGTCTAGATTAAATTTGTACGGTTACATTTTAAAAAAAACTAATGCATCATTTTTATCAAAATGTTTTTTTGTTTAGTGTAGAGCAATTTCCTAGAAAATTAGAAAAGCCTTTGGACGTTTAGGAGTTAAAGCAACCTCAAGAGCATATTGCATTCGAGAGGAAGTTAAACTCCTTGAAACAACTTTTAAAAAGATCCTTTAGGAAGAAAAAATGGAATTGGCATCTAACCCAAGTTGTTTCATACTTTTTGGAACTTCATGGAATTAGTTACAAATTTCTAAAGTTGATACATAGTGATTATTGAAAGCAACTCCCTTCCTAAAATGTATAGTGTTGATATATTGAAAAAATAAAAATATAATTCTATGATAAAAATTGTTGTCGGGTGGAGAGGATTTGCTTTGGGAAAACATTGGTTTTTTAGCTGCAACTAGAATTCGCCCAGAATACAAAGGACTCCATGATCCAGTAAAAAAGAAACTCCATAAAATACCGAAAACCATGTTCATATGTGAATGAACTTCATATAGTGTTTATAAGTCAAATAAAACACCATAAAATTGTATAAATGTAGTAGAAGTTGAGTTTGAACCTCAAACATTCTATGAAGAAGTGTCCAAAACTCAATTAAGCCCCAAATTTGTTTCAAAGCTCCAAATAAAGTGTGTGATAGCTTTTTTTAAAACTAAAACAAAACTTTATAACTCCTCCAAAATATAAGTCAAAATCTCATAATTTTGCTTTTAATAGTTGGTCAAAACCTCCTCTTTCCAATTCAAAGGCAACTCTTCACTATTCCACCTCCAAGTCCACAACTTTCTTTTACGAACTCCAAACTAAGATTATAAAGGCTTTTTGGAAATTGATTATTGGGTATGGACTTTTATTAGATCAAAAAATTTAGTATATGGAACCTTGCAATTCAATTGTTCAAGAGTAGAGTTGCATTCAAATTTTAATTTAGGTGTAGTAGTAGTTAACAAAAAAGGAATTTGCATGAATACTCTTTTGAATGTGATTCTTTTTTCATATGATATTGAATCACATTACCATGTATATTAGGGCCACCATGAGAACCATATCCATGACTGATCGATACATAACTACATCTTTTTTCATCTTTCCCACTCTTTCTTTTGTAAGGACAATTTTTGTAATAGGTGTTCACCAATACCAATCTACTTTTATAAAAAAAAATTTAATAACCAAGGTATATAAAGTAAAGAAATGTATTCATCTTAAAATTACTATGTTGAATTTTTTATTCTTTAACCCCTAAAGGACCACAAGGCCACCATGCGGCTTTTGCAACTTCATCTGTAGCAAATTTGATATGTTAACCTTACTAACAGTTTTTGAACAACAAAGACACCCTTGATAATTTTATACGATGAATCCATTAGCGCAATCCAATCAAGAAATTATCAAGTGTGTGATTTCGGGTGAATTATTTTAGAATTGAAAAGGCATTGTGGGACATCAATTTGCAACCTCATATCTTTTCACTACACCTCAAAATGATTTGACAAAAATTCTACATTAATATCATTATGATGTGTACCTCTGGGAAAAAAAACTCAGAGTTATTGGAGCACTTTTGAGCATTCCAATTTCAACATTCCCATTTCAGCATCCATGCAAAGGACTACCTAATTGAACATCTTTCATCAATCTTTTCAATGGTGGCATTTTCTCAAAAATGGTGCGATTTTTTTTTATCTTTTTTTCATAGGAAAGATACAGAAGTCTACTTTCATTTCAACAGTGGCAATCATCAAAATTATTCCACACAAATGAAAAATCATGCTTGTTACGAGAGCTAGTTTAGAAAACAAGAAATAAGCTCAAACACCCCTAGTCCTATAGGGGTTAATACCAATCTTCCATCTAGAACTAATTAGTAAAGGTTCATTTGAAGTACTTATTATATTTCCATGTGAATAATTGTGTTTCCAAGTATCTCTATAACTAAAAATGGATCCAAAGAGAATCTTTTACTTCCTGTTTTTCCTTTCATGTCTTTTTTTGTCTTATACTATCAACAACTTCACATTTTGCTGATATTATGGTTAAACATATATGAACATCAATATGTCTTCTAATTTCAAAGTATTGTAGTGTCACATTTGCAATGTCATTGTCTTCTATTTTATGTTTTATAATATATTGTTTACACTTTTTTTTACTTATAATATATTGTGGAGATTTTTTGATAATGCCATGGAAGTATGGAACTCATCTAAGCTTTTGATGGGCACCACACCACAAATACAAAAATTCATCTATCTTCCACAGAATTTGCCCATTCCAAAATTAGTAGGAACAATACACTTGTTACATATAATTTGAACATTTAAAAATTCTTTTAGACAAGACTTGCATATTTTATGACAATGGGTTTGATAATAATTTTATGTGTGTTGGARTTTTGATGTTCTTTAGGTTTTATGTCAAAAATACATTTAAAATATTCAATTTGTAAAGTATAAGTAAATAGTACTATAAACAACTTTACAAATGACTCTCTTCTTTCATGATTACCAGGAACAAAATCTTTAGCCATTTCCCCTCTATAGTCAAATTCCATAACATTTTTATTCTCAATAGATCGTATACTTTTGACCTCAACCTTTGAAATGTTTGCATACAGGTCTTTCATAATAATAAACACTAAAAATTATAAAAAGTCTAAGTTATTTTACATTTTCCACCATACTATAGAAGTGAAATAATTTCAATTAGACGATGTTAAATCTCCTTCACCTATCAAAGCACACTTATATAGTTATGGTACTATTTGTTTATATATTTAAAATGCATATTGACTAATGAGACTATTACTTTTGGATTTAGGTATTGAAAAACAAGACTACTACATTTTTATTATTTATATATATTTTAGATTAATATAAAAAGAAAAAGAGTGTACTGAGGTAGGCTTGAGGTGAGGTAAAAGTGCATTGAGGAAGGCTTGAGGTAGAGCTCAAGCCTACTTCAACACACTCTTTACCTTCTCCTTTAATCTTTATTCAATATAAAAAATACAAGTGTATGGACGTAGGCTTGAGGTAGAGCTTAAGCCTAACTCAACACACTTGTTTTTTTTATATTGAATAAAGATTAAAGGAGAAGGTAAAAAGTGTGTTAAAGTAGGATTGAGGTAGAGTTCAAGCCTATTTCAATTGAATTTTATTTTTTATGTTGAATTTCAACCAAAAAAAAATGAGTTGATGGGAACCTAGGAATTTAGCATGCATCCTACTTTTGTAATCCCCGCTCCTCAGAAAACCCTAAATTCTTGTCATTTTTGAYAGCAAGACTTGGTGATGTTACTTCAAACCCTTCTCTGTTGCAATCATTAGTCTTTTGTTTATGCGCCACCCTCCAGAATCCTAACAATGCACCCACAAACCAAAAAATATTGAACAATACATGAGCACAACAAAGTACGTGTTGAAACCTTAAAGCTAGTACTCAATTAACACACTTTACGGGGACATTGTTTCGTGGTGCAATACTAATTTTGGCGTGAACAGGTTCTTTCTATTACTAATTGGGTACATGGTGGGGGATCATTTTTAGGCTAGCCACGTCCTAGCCCATGCCGGATAGCTTTATTGCCAATGCTCTCAATTATTGAACAAGGCGTATATTGTAAGTACAGGTCCAAATTGCATTTGAGCATGTGCAAAATCATGAATGTGAGAACGCGGAGGCTCTTAAAAAGTCTTCAAATGATTTTTTCTAAGTCTACTTATTGATTCTTAACCTCTCATTCAAGACACTTGAGATAACCTAAACTTCCAAGAATGTGAAGATAAAATCCAAGATGACCCTAAACTATTGGGTATTGGTTGTAAGGTATCCAAACCAAATAGTATGTTTGCGGATTTGATACCGGGTGGTGATAGGTTTTTTCCTTTGTGTGAAGTCAACCTCTTTTTCTCACGGAATCCCTCGCAATGTGTTTCCTAAACACGCTTGTGTCAACCAAAAAAATGAAGAAGTCCTTGAAAAGTGAAACTCAAAATAATAATTTGGTAACGATTTTAAAAAAGAGTTGTGGATTATGACTTAAATGATCATCTCCATATGGTTCATTATAAAAATCTACGCTATATGGATGAATGGAACTATATGTTGTAAAAGATCATCTTGAGATTGCCAGAATGTGAATAATCCAAATTGGGTCACTTGGGTGGTTTGAAGATAAAAGACAATCAAGATTTTTACTTGGGGGATTTCATAGAGCCTCACAAATTAGAAGCTTTTTGTTCTACATTACTCTTTTAAATCTATGAAAGAGAACTTTTTTAGCATCAATCGCCTTGGATTCATTTTGCAATCATCTATTGAATCTAATGACTTAATGACATTGTTATTCACATTCATATACTTCAAAGATAGATTAATAAGGTGCACACCTTCTTTTGGCACCTACACTAAGTAAKGTGAATCAACCTATGACAAATAGAATAACTAGTTTGCCTTTTGGGCATTGTTAAAAAATTTAAAGTTTTTTTCAATTAGTGCAAGAGAAAGGGTTGTTTTAAGTATAGTATACCCAAAACACCCCTTTCTCTTGTAGTGAATATTAAGTCAAATGTGAGATCTATGGAGAAAAATTGATTTTTTTTTGACAAAATATGATTTTGTGATGAATTTTCATATTGTGATGCCCAATAGGCCCCAAAGAATCTCTAGACTACTCCAAAACCAACAAAAAAAATGTATCCATAATGTTCATTTTACTCACCCACAATAGTTAGAATATTTCCTAACATGGCCACAACATAAAAGCCTCAAAAGTCCACTTCTTGTGATGAATTTACACTCAAAAGATGGAAGTTTCCACTGTAGTTACTAACACTCCATCACCGTCATCCAAGGCATTGATTGTAGCCACTAACTAAACCTAATATAGCCCAAATTTGATTTATTGAAAAAAAATTGTAATGGTTTGGTGCAAGTCTTTCACTATTCCCTAGGTGTCTTTGATGAAACTTCTCCTTGTTATAGGATGGTTTTACTTACACAAAAGAGACCAATGARTGTAGTTATTAACCCCTTAAGGACCAACATGAGTTTGTTTGGCTACATAGCAATTTTGGGCATGTACGTGTGACTAGAGGTTTACATATTTTTGGCCTAAATTTTAATAGAAGGTGGGGACAAGGAAAATCTTTCATGTGCACTAAATTTCATGCCATTTGGAAATATAAGCCAAAGGTTATGGCCTAATATGTTACTATTTTTCGTAAATGGACCGTCTATGCAGATTAGAAAAAATTACTTTTTTCAGAAACAAGAAATTTGAAATCTATTTTCTAGAGTTGTTTATATGAAAAAAGTTTTTAATCATTCTATTCTGATCAATGAATCAAAAGTTATGAGGATTTTTTTGTTTGCAAGCAGTTATGAAATCTATTCTCTAAAATAAAGTTTAAAGTCCTTTATCTTACTCAATTTCAATATTTTTGGAAAAAAATAAAATCATAGCATGTAGATTATTTTATTACACCACTGCAACCATTGGGATTGGCATTTTTCAATTCCATAAAATAAATTATTACAATCTAGTATTTTGAATCATTACCTACTACAATCTACTTACTATTTTTTCTTGTATGTTGTACAATTCCAAGTGATCTAAATTTTTTCAAGAATCTAGCCAACTTGTGTAGGAAAGCACCACCATTTTGAACATTTTTTCATAAAAAATTGCATTTGTGAAGTGGAGCTGCCATATTTTTCATAGTGCCAAAAAATGATTTTAGTGAATTTGAATGCTTATATCTTGTAATCCACGATCTGAATGTTTTTGAAATTCTTACTTCATGTTTTCAAGTGAGCATACTTCAAGACAATACAATAACAAGTGGCAAAAAACACTCTTTTTTCAAAAATTGGACACTTGTACTAAAAGTGACAGTTTTGGAGCATTTTCGGAAAAAACATAGTCATGGACTCATGAAACTTTAGGGGTTTACAATTTGTTTTTGACAATGACCCCATTTGCATAATATATGATGACTTATTTTTGTGAATGAAAGGAATATGATGTGGTTTAGCTGCTTCATTGTTGATTGAAAAAAAACATGTAGACACCTTTGAATACCACATTTTAGTTTTGCACCTCTCAAAAATAGGTTTGCTTTGATGCATCGACAACAAGTTGGACTGTAATCTATTCTTCCTTAATTTATACTAATTCCAAACTTGATGAAAAAATAGCAAAAAATAGTGCAATCTTCATTATATATATTCCATAACTAGAGAAAATTCTTCCCCTGAACATTGTCAGAAATAGGTGATAAACTTTAGTATTAGTGTAAAGAAGTGCAAACTAAAGTTTCCTAATACCATCTAGGATTTTTGATTGATCATATGCTTGGAAACGGTACCAAGAAATTGTAAGGAAATGTACATCACAGGAAGACATTATCACATAATCAATTTGCGGAAATTGCTAAGAAATCGTTGATGTTTCTCATTTTGAATGAATGTATGAACTTCTACGCTAAATAGGGGTATTAAGGGGACCAAAAAATTAAGGGGATTTAATGAGGAAAACTGTAGATGTTCAAAACATGATGTCCCAGGACACTTCAATAACTATTGATGTACAATAAAAATAGATATTTATATAGTGTGAAATGTCAATTAATTGGTATGGGCCCCCTTATACGGAGTACTATTCAGTGTAGATGATCATACATGTATTCATCCACACTTGCAAGTTTCATTGAATGATTCCCATGAATGGAAATAGTGTAGCTTCATCACAGACCCTAGTAATAATTGTTTCCTGTAAATATAAAAAGAAAAGAAAAAAGAAAAGAAAAACGGGTTAGCATATGCTGGTTGGCAATAAAAGAATGGTGGGGATGGTTGAAGCGAGTTGCTTGTATCTTTTGGATATGCTAATGAATCTCTCGCACATGCAGCTTTGGAGCCGTCTGAAGCAACTTTGAAGGATGAAACTCGTTACCAAGAGCCGCTCCAGTGGCAACTTTGCTCAAAGTTGCTGGAATATAGAGCAGCTCTTTGCCACACCGGAAGCCATCACTATTCACGAAACTAACGTAAAAAGCTCTAAAATGGAGTTGGCATTTAGAACCGCCCATGTAGACTCTCCTGAACTGGACATGACATGGTCTTTAAATGGATCTTCTATAGTCATTGAATGGATTGATTAAAAAACATTACTTATTGCAAGAGCCAATCATTATCTTTGCTTTCCCCATTTCTCTATAAAAGTTGCAAGTGAAGAATTTATGGAAGATTTAGAGTCATAAATAGGGACCTAAGACTAATCTTGTTTGAAAATTCATAAGTAATTCAAATATGCTTCAAAAAATACGAAACAACTTGTGTTGCAATCATCATCAAATTCTCTTTGTCTGAAAAATAAGAAAAAAATATTTTCATCAAAGGACATATATGAAAAAAGCTGATCAGCCCTTAGATGCTCCATTTCTGAACCTCCTACCTTATTCACGCACAGTTTTCACCTTCGGTACCAGCTTGCCACCTCGCTAGGACCTCACAAAAAACCTATTTCATCCTCAGGAGCAGGCTCCCGCCCGCAGCCACATGTGCGGATCACTATTGCCACCATGTCACTCATTTACCAAATGAACTGGCAATGGCATTATTTACTGTATCACTTTATCAGTGATTGTAAAATCCAATCACTTTTCTCGCTTGGTACTGGTTACGATTGAGGCACCCAACAATCCATCATTTAACCCATAAATGACACCGAGGCCATTTTTGGTCAATGAATGAGAGACCATTTTCTTGTATACATTGAGAACTAATATCCCATTGTCTTAGTGTTGTTGCAATACTGTTCCAATGGTCTCACAGTCCAAATTTGAAAGTTTATAGTTGTAGTATACTATTCCAATGGTCTTACAGTCCAAATTTGAAAGTTTATAGTTGTAGTATACTATCCAATGGTCTCATAGGCCAAATTTGAAAGTTTATTGTTGTAGTGCAACAATAGAAAGAGGTTGAAAGGGAAGATCTTCTATAGTAGTTTGCCTTCCAATGCATGTTTTTGGATTTTTGTAGACCAATGATTTTCATAGTATCAAAATTGATAATTTCCACAGTCACCAACCTATCTTTTTAACCCCTAAAGGACGGACCTACAACCATTGATTCAGAGCCTCGTTGCTCATTACTTAGTTCATTGCCATTTTTGAAATAGATATGTGTATGAAAAGTTTTATGTTTAATATTCAAAGATGATATCACATGCTTTCTCTACTTTTAAAAAAATTAGAATTTTTTTGGGGAAATTAATTTTAATGAGAATTTTTGAAAAACATATGAAGAAAAAATCACATTAAATAGAAAATTATTTCAAAAAATCTGAAAATTTCACCATGTGTGTACATTACACTGACAAACATCATGGTGTGAACCCAATTTCCGTGTCATTCTATAATTAGAAGACAATGGACATTGAAAATACATCCAAAGTTCAAACTTCAATAAAATATTCAATATTAGCCAAAATTTGAATTAGAGTAGAAACTAGAGTAGATTACCTTTATTTTGTTAGACAGTTGGTCTCAAATTCAAAAAATATCATGTTTTGGGGGAAATTTTAGATTTAAAGCAAGAAGAAGCAACTTTTCAAAATACACTAAAATAGCAAATTTTGCCATCTATCTTTTTAACTTACTTCTCAACCACATGAAAGCAAACACTAGTTAAACTTAAAATTCAATTGGATACTCTTTGTAATCCAACATGAAAGGTCAACAAAAAAGGATGAAAAAACTGCTTCTAATCTTTTATGAGGACCTTGGACTATTATCCAATCGTCATAGAATGGCGCTCACGGCAATCCAAGGGTTAAAGGTTAAGTTATTCCGCTACAAATGGTGAGCAATATCAAGTGGTGCAAATTTTTTCCATTTAGGAAGATAGAAAATATGCGGATAGGAAAATTTTCAGAACTTTCAATTCTTGAAATCGAAATTATTGTGAATTTTGTGAGCTAGAAAGTGCATCTCATCCGTAGCCAAAGTCTAGAGTCTTCCAATTCCGATAATTCCAAAAACTGCTTTTCGCCAGCTCACTTCTTCCACTCACTACTATGGGACATGTGTCATTACCTTAGTAGTCCCAACCTTAAAAAGACGAAAAAAAACACATTCTAAGCTTTGACATCTCTTACAGCCGTGACCCCTACAAATTGGAAATTGAGCGTGGTCGACAATTGATGCCTCAATCTCAATGTTGTAAGGATGCCAAGGACTAAATGTCTTTCATCTATAGATGGTTCTCAACAAAATTGTAGAAACAAGAGTAGTTTGACTGATAAACGACAATATTAGTTTGTTGATGGTAAATACTAAATAGAGGGAGAAGTAAACAAAACATTTAAAAACAAATAAACAATGGAAAATTTGATAAACTTGGTTTTCAATATTGTCTTGAAAAATATCATTTTCGATTTTTGTTATAGACGTTTCATGTCTTTCAAAGCTTGGAATGATACTTTAATTCTGCCCTATTTTCTCCTTTGTGGATTGAAATTACACATAAATCTTGCCTTTGAAAATAAAATACATGTGTTTATTAACTCCTAAAGTTCCTTGACTATGTTCTCACAAAAAATGCTTCAAAACTGCCATTTCTAATACAAGTACCAAGTTTTTGAAAAATATAATTTTTTGACACATGTAACCATAGGATCTTGTAGTACTCTACTTTGAGAATATGTGGAAAAAATTTCAGAAATTGCCACCATGTAGATTGCAAGATAATAGCGTTTGAATTGGCAAAAATCTTTTTTTGGCCCTGCAAAAAATCGGGCAGCTGCACTTCACAAGGTTAGATCATTGTGAAAAAATGTCCAGAATGGTTGTGCTTCTTTGGATTCATTCTTTAGGGCAATTTGGCTACATACATGAAAATTTTCAGATCATTTGGAGTTGTACAATATATAGGAAAAAAATAGTAAGTAGAAAGAAATAGGGAATGATTCAAAATACTAAATTGTTAATAAATTGGTTATAAAATTAAAAAAACTCCAATACAAATGGTTGAATTGTTGTAATAATCAATCTACATCCAATAGCATTATTTTTTTCAAAAACATTGAAATTTCAGTAAAATAATGGACTTCTAAGTTTTTTTCGATGTAGGGATTCGATAACTGCCCGCAAACTAAAAAGCCTCATAACTTTCATCTCAACTATTGAAATGCAATGATTCAAATCTTTTTGAGTATATATAAATCTGAAGAACGAATTTCAAATTTGTGTTTCTTAAAAAAGTGATTTTTCCAGATCTGCCCGGACTGTCCAAGTTGAGAAACAAACAACATATTATGCAATAACTTTTGACTCATATTTCCAAATGTCATGAAATTTGTGCATATGAAAGGTATTCCTTGTCTCCACATTCTATTAAAATTTCAGCCCAAAATATGCAAATCTCCAGTCGCATGTAGCTGCCCAAAATTTCTATGTTGCTAAAAAACGCATGTTGGTCCTTTATGGGTTAAAAGAACTTTCATCCAAGCAGTTAGGAGGACTCACATCGGGAACTAACACCTCCATTGAAATGCATTTTCAAAGATGGACTGTGAACCCATTAAAACAATATTGTTTCAGTGGGGGTACTTTCCTGATGGATGAAACTGCAGTTTCAATCTGGTCATCGTCCAGTTTCTGTACGTCGGCACGCTCCAGGGTTAATATAGATGATCTAATTATGTAAATTGTTGTACAGTTTTTAGGCAGACATAGAAGGAAAAATTAATACGGAATTGCTTAGAGCATCCCCACCAGGGACTTCCCCATCCCTATCCCTATCCCAGTTCTTCATCAAAAAATATAGGGATGGGGAAGCCACTTCCCACCCATGCTTCCCCAAATCCACACTTTATACTAAATTTAGGCAAGTGAAGTCAACATGCACTTGTAAATATAGTAACAAGGAAAAAGTAATAGTCCAACGCCAAGTCATGGGAGCACACATCATGCAACAACGGTAAATTCAAGAATAGGGTTTACCATTTCTTAATTCCCTATCTCCATCCAATTTAGGGAATTGGGGATCCCAATTCTCCAAAATTTGGAGATACACGATGCTGGTGGGGAGGGGTTCTTCCCTATCCGGATGAAAACCATCCGGTTTGGGGATAGGGAAGTCCCTGGTGGGGATGCTCTTACCATGTAACTAGACTTGTGTACTGCTACCAAAGATAGGACTGATTACCCGGTTATTGGTTGATTGATTGATTTTGCAGGGCCTCTTCATAGGTTTGCTTTGTGGGTTAGGCACACAAATGCTCACACTCACCATCGTTACATTGCAAACGGATTGGGACAAACAGGTAATCAATTTATGAAAATTTAACAGGTTTAGTTATTGGTGTTTTCTTAATCTGCACAAATCCTTGATCCAAGCCTTGTTCCTTAATTTCATCTCTTGCACTGTTTGTCTCCTTGTGTACAATTGAATAGATGTTTCATTTCATAAAAAGGTATGAACAGATTAGAGAAACTGAATGCCTTTTGTTTTCTAAGTTAGTTCTGGTACAGTTTGTTCTGATAATCTCACCCAAATTGCAAAGTATACAATTTCTTAAGGTCTTTTTTTTTATGGTATTATAGGTAGTCTGGAACTCAAATTTCAGAGTACTCATCACAGGGTCTGAAAATTTCAGTTCTCCACTAAGAAAACCATCAGATTTTGGTTAAATTTAATTTATGGAAGAAGAACGAAATTTTTGCTGCAGTTTTGCTGCAATGTGTGTGTGTGTGTGTGTGTGTGTGTGTGTGTGTGTGTGTGGGCGCGCGCAGGTCCAGATTGCATGTACATGTGTGCTAAATGGTGAGCATGAGAATCTGGAAGGCTTTAAGAAGTTATCAAATGATCTTGTCTAACTGTGGCCAGGGTTTGGTTCTTAACCCCTCATTCAAGGACCTGGAGGTAATCTGAACTTTAACCCCTAAATGGTTTTGACTATGTACTGTACATGGCGGAAATTGGCAGAATTGGCAGAGTGTACATGTATGTACATGTTATGCCATCTATTGAGGAAGGTACTGCATCAACACCCCATAGGAAATATTCAGCAAATTAGCAGTAGGTAAAGGTAATCCAATGAGCAATGGTAGGACACCCCATCTTACCGTCTTTGAATTTAACGAGTAAACTATTCTGATATGCTTGATGGGCAATATGTCAGTCCGTCTCAAGTTTCACTGGAGGTCGACTTGCTGGCTACACCTTAGAATCCGTTAACTGGTAGAGAAATCGAAGTACACATCAGTTGTTCATTCTAAAGAAGCAAGAGCCTTGCAATTACCAATAGTCTCCACAAGAGCAGACTCCATCCACAAAATGATGAAAGCGCTGCGCATCTCTTGCAACTATCTCTCGACCGACTACCTTTGAGATMAACTTTGTGGCAGTATGACAATCCCCACACACTCGAAGGTTCTTCACTATGTGAATGGGAGTCCCTGGCGGTGTGCTWATAAGCCCGTAGCTGATGGCTAACCTTTCACTGTGAGAACAAAGTAGCCGTTCCTTCTCCAACTCATCCATATCGTGCAGAATAAAACTAGTGTCTGGCACGTACCCTACCCTCTTGATAWGGTCAGTTACCCTGTTGAGCTCTGCGTAAATCTCTTCCTTTTGCGGATGGKMTTGATCTTCCACATGGAACACATGTATCTTGCCGTTCACCTCAATCCAGCTTTGGCCMGGCTCCTTCACAATCGCTCTACTGTCCATAACTTGCCGTACCTTCTCTGCATCTTGGTACCTGCCAGCAGCGGCATAGATRTTGGACAGAGCRACATAAGCTCCAGCATCTTCRGAGTCCAATCTCAGRACATTCTGCGCCGCACGTTCACCCCTTTCTAAGTCACTGTGTACTCTGCAAGCACTGAGCAAGGCACCCCAGACGGAAGCGCCAGGTTTGAATGTCATGCTCAAAATAACGTTCTCTGCCTCCTCTAAACGACCTGCACGACCAAGCAAATCCACGAAGCAGCTGTAATGCTCTCCCATGGGTGTGATCCCGTACTCTACAAACATGGAGCGAAAATGCTTTCGACCTTCCTCAACCAGGCCCACATGGGTGCAGGCTGAAAGAACACTCGTGAAGGTTACTTTATCAGGTTTTATCCCTTCTTTCTTCATCTGTTCAAARTATTCTAAAGCTTCTCTGCATCGTCCATGCTGAGCAAAACCTAGAAAATTAACGATGTGTAAGTACAATATAATTTTTATAGCGGTCTAATATCCCATATAAACTGTTTCTTTGAACAGGGTCAATAGCAGGTGTTAAATTTGAATTCCGCTGAGAAGACATTCTACAACAAATATATACCACAACCTTACCCCAGGCTGAACAGTCTAATTAGTGTCAAACACAATTCACACCTAGGTTCTCATGCAACTATTTGAACAACCATTGCGCATAAAAAACGAACCAAAAAAATGATAAATCCATAACCAACCTGTAATCATTGCAGTCCATGCAACGACATTGCGCTCACTCATCTGATCAAACACCTCTTGTGCRTCCCCCATGCTTCCGCACTTGGCATACATGCTGACAAGGGCACTTTGCAAATAGACGTCCAGATTGTATCCACTGCGAATGAGCTCCTGGTGGAACATCTTGCCTTGTTCCAAGAGTGCAGGGCTTGAACAAGCAGTCAAAACACTGGTAAATGTCATCTTGTCAGGCTTAATACCTTGCTGGTGCATCTTCTGAAAGAGATCAATGGCCTCACCATGAAAGCCTTGCTGAGCGTAGCCTGTAACCATGGCCGTCCAAGAAACCACGTCCCGATAAGGCAGACCATCAAATAATTTACGAGCTTCCTCCAAYCCTCCACATTTACAATACATGGTAATAAGTGCATTAACAACCCAGAGGACATTCTTGTATTCCGATTCAATGATGTATTCGTGGACCTTCTTGCCCTGCTCCAGAGCCGCTGGGCTTGTACAACCTTGAAGAATGCTGGCATAAGTGATCTTGTTCGGTGACACCCCTTCTTGCTGCATCTTCTGCAGAAGCTCGAGTGCACGAACAACTTGGCCTTGCTGTGCATAGCCAGAAATTAACAGAGTCCACGTGACCACGTTTCTTCCTTGCATTCTGTCAAAGATCTCGTGAGCCTTGGAAATTTCCCCACAYTTGGCATACATTCCAACAAGAGAGGTCCCAACTCGGGGCTCTAATTCCAGTCCAGCTTCGACAATTTCTCTGTGAATGCTCTGGCCTTTACGCAGCAGGCCCGGGTCTGTAAACGCATTGAGAAGACTCACGAATGTCACCTTGTCGGGCTTGATTCCCGACTGCTTCATCATTACGTAGCAATTGTAAGCCTCCAAGTTCTGACCTCCCGCAACGAAGGCTTCAATCATGGCAGTCCAGGATATGATGTTCCGGTCCCGAATGCCGTCAAACACTTCCTTCGCATCCACTAAACTTCCACACTTCGCATACATACTCAATARAGTGTTCTCCAGATACCGATTCGGTTCTATCCCACACTTGACAATGGCAGCATGGATTTGTCGGCCTTCTTCCAATGCTCTCAGCCGTGCACACTCTTGCAAAAGGCCTCGGAACACGTCAGAGTACACTCGAGTCCCCTGTTGAATCATTAAGTTCAACATCCCCAAGGCCTCTTTCAAACGCCCTTGCTTGCACAAGACAGTCACATCCCCAGCACTCGCCAGAGTCTCAATATTCCGAGGCTCTACAGCGCGACTCTTGGGCACTGTCGACGTCGCTACAGGTGACATAATAGCATCGACAGTGCTCAGGCGGCTGCTGAGCAATGCCATGCTTCTCCCAAGCTGCAACTGCAGCACTCTGTGAAASAGAACGCWCGTCAAAAGCCAGAAATTTCCTRCTCACGARTGCAAATTCTATAAACCCTAAACCCTAAAATGTCCAATCGGATAAATTGTTCAGGAACTCCCGTCGGCGACAGTAGCAAGATATCACATTATGGTGACACTCATCCGTCGAAAACTTTGCATTCAACTTAGAAATCTCAGATAGAATTCTAGGGAGTCGGTAAATCCACCAAACCCTAATTTCAGTTCATAGACCTCCAAACACAAATTTGGAATCATCAACCTCGATTGATTATATTTCCAATTAAACGCCTCAGGTTTCGTTGAATGGAAACTACTTGAGATGGGGAATACAATTTAGGGTTTCGGGGTACTTTCTGCTGGGACTCCCCCACAATCAGAGTCAATTTAAAAAAAATAATTCAGCAGAAGGTGAAAGAACACACGCACCGGGAATTCCATGTGATCCTGGGGAAGAAGCGCATTGCTCCTCGTCACTGCCTGCTGCAAACCACAGACGTGAAACATGTCGTCCACGCCTATCAGAAACCCGCGCAGCCTCACACCCAACCTTTTCCCTACAACAAGACAACAAGCTTCATTTAGATAAAAGGCTAAATCAGAGCGGTCAACAACCGACATTTCTGCACCACCATCACAGACACAGCCACTTACCCTAAAATATTAAATCTCCATCGAGCTTCGGAAAAAGGGCAATACTCAGCAATCTATGAAACCATCTTCTCAGGGATACTAGGTTAAAATTACGCCAGTACACCTCTAATTCTAAGTCCCGCAATGACTGCAGCAAAGCACAGCAAGCTACTGCCATGAAATGTGATGCTCCCGACAACAAATGGAGACGGGCTCCAGCGATGTCTTCAAATACTAAAACATCCTCCTACCAAAACCCCAAAAAGGGTTTAACCCCTGAGGTCCAGAGAGTCAGCTCAGGGAACTCTTGAAGGTTTGGACTGTACCTATGATGTCAAGTTTTGGCAAGATTTTTTGAAATGTTTTTTTCAAGAGAGGAAATCTGATTAGCTTTTTGGGAATGTAGTTTGAACAATATAAAAAAAGAAGAGATTGCACATGGTTTAGTTTTCTTTCTAAAACAATCTCATTGCTTGGATAAGTGTGTTTCAATTTCATCTTGAAGTTATCAACAATTTGATTTTTCCTTCTATCTTTCAACTTACCAATTTTTTTAATGAATAAAAATCACGGGGAAGGGAAATCAACTCTTAGTTCAATTTTTGAATACAAAATTATTTAGATTCACAATTTGTAGTACAAAAAATTTATGTTAAATGAATTCAAAGTCTTATAATCTAGCAAGTAATCTCGTCAAGAATAAAACAATAAATCTTCTTTACTTTGAATGCTTATATCTTCTGATCAATATGGTCAAAGTTTTTAAGTAATTCTTTTAGACATGCTTAGGTTGGTGCATGGTAGCACTTAAGCAACATGCAATATATGAGTTGCTTGAGTCAACATCTTGGATCAACAAGGATCAAATGTCCATTTAAGGGACAATTGGAATTCATGTAGGTGATGATGTGTAAACAATGAATGGATTTTTCTATAAATTTGTTACAAAATGGAAACATTCACTCAAGGGCTTTTTGTCAATGAAAAAAAATTATGATTGGATTTCCAAATCAAAAGTTATGATGCCCAAAACTATCTACATTGAATAGGGGTATTAAGGGGACCCATACTAATTATTTGACATTTCACACTATATAAATATCTAAGTATGTTGTACATCAATAGTGAATGAAGTGTCCGGGTACTATACATCATGTTTCAAACATCTACAGTTTTCCTCATTGAGTCCCCTTAATTGTTTGGTCCCCTTAATACCCCTATTTAGTGTAGGTAGTTTGGGCAATTTGGAATCTTTTACAAAATTTGTCATCTACTTTTGAAATTTGGCATGTATGTATCTAACATGATATAGAATGAGCTTGCAAAAAAATACCCATTGTTAGTGCAAAAATCTCATTTCAAGAGGAAAAAATCTACTAACCTTGTCAAGTAACTTTGAAATTATTTTTGTCTCCAAGTTTTCATCTTTTAGAATCCAAATTAAAACTTCCTCACTACACAAGAAATCATCAAAGTATGTCTAGTACATTGCCGGTTTACATGACCTCTTTATATTGTAGGATGATTTAGTATAAGTTAGACACTTAATTTTCTTTTTAAACTATGCATGTGTGTACCTACAAGAAGTAATACAAGATGGTGCAAAGGCTTAATTTTATGTACAGGAAAATATATTCCAAGAGGGCTTGAAGTTTGTTGAACATGTCTAGTAGGAATGAAAAGAAGTATTTTTCCTCACTTCCAAGATTATAATCCATCTTACCAAATGGGTTGAAAATTCTTAAGTACATTTGAAGTCCAAAAATATGTTTTTGTTTTCCACTTTGGCAAGCAGTACTATAAAATGAATTTTATTGACAATTCTTTTTCAAAACCACCCTCAATCATTCAAGGATTAAATGTAAATGCTATGGACTCTTCATGTGGTCTTCTAGAGCAAAAAGACACTCATAAAGAACTCGTTGAATGAATGAAGTTACCTAGGGCCTCTCTTTTCTTTTCCAATTATATACTCCATGTACCTAGAATATTTCAAGTAACAACCAATCAATCTTCACATGCACATTTGGCCTATAATACCATACTTTTGAACAAATAATATCCACATCAAGAATAAAGTACAAAAAATATGAACATCCAATACAAACGGATAATTATGAGGAGAACCCAAATTAAAGGGACAACAATCAAAAAGTTGCAATATTCATTGTGATTCATAAAAAGAAGTCCTCATAGGGTATGACAGAATATGTGAAGAGCAAGATAAGAAGCAATCACCATCATCAGTTCCCCAAATGCCAACCTACATCATTATGGAAAGACTTACTAACCAAACATCAAGATTTAAAAGAAAAGAAATGAAAGCATAAATTTGTTTTATCAATAGATTGATATTCATAAAAATGAACACAATACATTCACATGMATACACATACTAAGACTAATAAATGCATACTTAAATTGCAACTTTCAGCTGAAAATACCAATGGAGGATACCAATAGAAACTCTTCTGCAAAGGCACAAACTCCACAACCTACCCTACTCAAAATAGACATGACCTAGGGTTGAGCCACCTTGAGTTAGAAAGGCAGTGAGATTTTTCACGCTTTCATTAGCTCAATTTTCTCTCCCACAACCACTGTTGCATATAGGGTAAATCCATCAGGCTAAGATCATCATGCTTGCAAAGACCAGGTGGGAGCATACCATTATCCTCTCAAAACTCAGGTGCTTCATCATCTGTCACCAGAATCACGTTCTATTTTCAAATTGTTCTCACCGTAACTTAGGTCATGAACCTCAGTGAATAACAACTTTAAATACATCTCTACTGCACAGAGTCACTGACATAATACAATCACAGGTGCTAGTGTTGAAGCTCAAGAAAAACCACGGAACGATACCATGAGCCAAAGCTCAAAATGCTGCCCACTAAAATGGGTGAGTGAAAGAAAACTAAGTTGTTAGTGCAGGTCTATATGTGGAAAATTGCTTGCTCTAAAAGTCGTCCAAGGCAGCCACTCCGGGAAGGACCTTGCCTTCCAACAACTCCAAACTGGCACCGCCTCCAGTGGACACATGGCTCATTTGGTCAGCCAGACCGGCCTTTTCTACAGCAGCAACGGAGTCCCCTCCACCAATGATGGTAATAGCTCCCTCCTTGGTCAATCCTGCCAGAGTCTTGGCGACTGAGTATGTGCCCTTTGCGAACTTGTCGAACTCAAACACTCCCATGGGTCCGTTCCACAGCACAGTCTGCAACAGACAGAAAACAGCACATGTGAGAGACTGAGAGGCACTTCGGGAGACGTCCTTGTATTCATTACACCTTTGCCAACGAAACTTCACATGCTAGAAAAGAACAAGACTGTTCACATTCCAACGCAGTTCTATTTTCGTCTCAAAATACGGCCCATTTGATCGATATAGTTGTTAATGGTAAGTCAAAGTCCATCTAATTGGACATCATATCAAGGTTAAAATAATGATCATGATAAATTAATGATAACTAGTTAACTAGGGTAATGTCAAATTCATGTTGGTGTCCTGTAACTGAATACTTGCCAATGTAATATCCAGTTAATGCCAATGACATCAACATGACACCAACACTGAATTAACAATATTTACGTATTACTTTTTATTCCAATTCGAATTTTTCAGAAACTATAAAACTTGTAATCCTTGTGGCCCTTTAAAGGCAACATCTTGAATGCTTAATACAGCCTATATTTTCCAATTGAATCTCTTGATATGAGCACAAGAAGTACATGATTTGTCCTTTCAGGAATATAACTAACGCCAGTTTAACTTCAGATTAAGAACTATGTCAATCTAATGGAGTATCTCTTGAGCTGTCGGTAGTTAGTATTCTCTTTGCAAAGAATCTGTCAGACGAAAACGTAATATTTGCAAGTTGTATTAGTAGACAGGACAATGCACGATGGTCTAAAAGATCACCTTGGCACCCTTCAACGCATCCTGGAATTGCGTGATAGCATCTGGACCAATGTCAAGTCCAATCCATCCTGAGATTACAATCACACCAAGTGATCAGTACAAAGTGCTTTAAAAGTACGTCACCTGCAGCTGATTCGGAGTTTCAAAATAATTCCCAGTACCTGCAGCTAGCTTGTCGATAGAAGATCTACACAACAATTTCGCTGTGATACAGCCTCAAATTACTACAACGTAATCCCAGATGTAGTTAGGTCGTTACATACCATCAGGGATGCTTGAGGAGCTGCATATCTGAGTGTTGGCATCAGCGGCAAACTTGTCAGCCGCAATCACATCAACAGGAAGTATGAGCTCAACACCCTTCTCCTTCGCAAGAGCCACCAAACTCTTAGCTAAGTCGATCTTGTCGTCCTCCACAAGGGAGCTGCCCACACTCTGTCCATCAGCCTTGAAGAAGGTGAAGATCATGCCTCCTCCCAGGATGACCTTGTCGCACACACTCATCAAAGACTCAATSACGGTGATCTTTGAGGACACCTTGCTGCCTCCGACCTGAAATAAGCACAACAAAGTCCATAATCAGAAAAAACATTCATGCGAGAAAGACGTGGAAATGAACTTCATTGACAAGAGTAGCCCGCCATGCTGTTGTATAGTTATTCTGAATGAGGGCAATAAGACGTTAGGAAGAACTTACAATGGCAACAAAGGGCTTGGCAGGGCTCTTGACGGCACCAGCCAAGTAWGTCAACTCCTTCTCAAGCAGAAGTCCAGCCACCTTCCTGGGCACRAACTTAGCAATTCCAGCTGTGGATGAGTGAGCACGGTGAGCGGTACCGAAGGCATCGTTGACGAAGAAGTCGATGTTCTTGGCAAGCTTCTTGGAGAATTCCACGTCGTTCTTCTCCTCTTCCTTGTGGAACCGAACGTTCTCCAAAAGCAAAACTTGTCCTCCCTGCCCGAAAATGTGAGCCACGTCAGTGTGAACAGATCAATCACAGAACCGATTGAGAGCAAATGCTTGGAATGTGTTCGATTGAGTTCATTCGAGAAGGCCAAGGTCCAATGTGCTGTTCCTGTCATATGAACTCAAGTGATGTCGTGCACGTGTTCGACCTTGCTAACATTGTTATTGTGACTCCCATTTCCCTCTTCAAGTCAAAATCAAATTTGACGATGCAGTGGGTTCTCACCTCTTGTTCAAAAAATAAATAAATAAATCAAATTTGACACTGAAAAGAGTGTATCTCGTCACGTTCACCTTCTCAGAACCCATTGACATCTGAAATTTAATTCGTCCTAACTCATTCTGGAGATGATCGCTGGGGCGAGTGCTACTGAGGAGAACCCCCCCTGAATTGTCCTTCTCCGGTACATTCTCTCCAACGACCATACATTGGATGTTTCTCCTGAGCAGCACTCTACCCGAAACTTCTCATCTGGACAAGAGTGCAAACATGACATTTCACAAATCATGAGACAAATCCCAACCAAGTACGCTTCCAACCGAACGAGCTCCAATGCAMATGGTCTAGCCTAAATGCACCCAGCGTGCAACAATTCCAAATACTCCTCCATCTCAGCACGCGAAAGATTCACAAATTGGGGTAAATCCTGAAACCACAGCAACAATTGAGCGGACATACCAGCGACAGGCTTCAAGCTGAACTTGGCCTCGGGGCCCTTCTTCGGCCGTCCCAAGTGACTGGCAAGCACCACCTTGGCGCCCGCCTTGACGAGCACCTCGATGGTGGGTACCGACGCGCGGATGCGCGTGTCGTCSGTGATTACGAGATCGCTGTTCAAGGGTACGTTCAAATCAGCGCGCACGAACACGGTCTTGCCTTCGAATTCGCTGGAGGGAATGTCATTGATGTTGGCCTTGCGAGCCACGGTCTTTGGGACAGTGGACGTCGTTTGTCCAGCGTCGGCACGGATCGATCGCAGCCTGTGTTGCTGGACGGGCACGGAGGTCGTGGTGAGAGAAGTCTTCAAGCGGAGGCTCTTGCCCACGAACGCCGACGACACAGAGCGGCTCTGCAGGGGAGCCGGGGTCGCGGCTACTCGGGAGGCCACTCCCGTCGCGGCCACTGCGGATCCCATCGCCAGAGTCTCCATCGTTCAAATCTCTGTCGAATGTTCAAAACCCAAAATCAACCAAACGCCTGGTAACCAAATCACAAACGAAGGCTCTCTCGAACAAGAACTCACAACCACTCACAACCAAAAAAACCCCGCAATCTCCTCACGCATCCGGGAGCCATTTCGAAAACTCACCAGAATCTCCAAATCTCCAACCATCACCAACTACTACAAATTCCAGAATCGTCCAAAACTCATCACATTATTACTACACTGTAACCTTGAAACCTTGACGCATCCCTAAAAAACCTCCTCTYGCTCAATCTCTGACAGGAAACTGAAGTCGAAACCGTTACCGACGACACAAAACATGGGAACCCCCCCCCCAAAATAAACTAAAACCCAGTCTGAAGCATACACCAAAAGAATCGAGTATCCTACATTGCGATCCCCCATACCTGACAACCGAGTAGCGACAGCGATGCGAAGTACTCAGCAGCAGAACAGGTGTCAACCTCGGGAAGAATGGGGTGACGAGCGCATCTACGCAGTGCTATACCTCCGTTCTGATTCGCGATGAGGGCCGAATTGGGTGCATTTGGGATGTGGATTTGGGATGGCGAAAAGAACAGCAGCCGCTGGTTCCCGATCGTCGCGATCGTTGAGACGATCCTTCTGTCCCGGGGAGAGCATTCGGTTTCCTTCAGTTGCGGATAGCGGGCCCGCCATCGCTCCCCGTGCTGGGGGAATGTGGAGTTGTGGACAGGAACAATTTTTTGCGGTTTGGATGAGCGAGAGTGCGCAGGGCCATTCAGTTTTCAATTGCAAATCGTGGTTGGTCTTTGACTCTTTCTGCTGTCACAGAAATTCTCCCATTACAGTACGTTACATTAAATAGTGAAATTAGGTTGCCCCTCACTAATTTCTTGACTCTCCACACTATATAAATATTCATTGTTACTATACAAGAATTAGGTTCCTTTTGAATTAGTTGGTGGTGCAATTTAAAACTCATGAACCTCTATGTGAGTGTACAAGTGAAAGTATTTGTAAAAATAATTTTTGACTTTGATGGCTTTTACAATCACTTTCTTGGAGGAAGGCAACCTAATTGCAAAGGCGACCTAATTTCACTATTTAGTGTAGTTCGCGGGGACTGACGCAGGTCACGGCGGCCATGGCTAGTCGATGTTTCAACGGCAGAGTTTAAGGGTCGATGGACGGACGAAATGACCCCTCCCCTCTGCTGCGGCCCTCGGGAGAGATTCCAGGAACTGTAGGCCATTGACCCGTCGTCTCCACTCTCCAGCCCTGTTTTTTTTGGTTTTGAAAAAGTGACAGGATGGCGATCACTTCAAATTTGGTGAAGCATTTTATTTCTTCGTACATACATATTTTGTATCATAAAACACTTTTCAATCAAATTCATATACTTTTTCATCCAAATTTGACAATTTCATCCATATTTCATTGAAACTTTTCTGGCGAAAAAAAGATTTTCACTGTGAAATGGTACTTGTGGCTCCATTTCGCCCAAAAAGAAAGGGCTAGTCGTCTCCGTTTGACCCATCTCTTGCTCTTTGAGGGCTATGCAAATGGGACTACTAACTTATGCTCTGTGTAAGGCAACCCAAAAGCGCCACAAATTGGCACTGTGCCTAGTTACTATTATAAGACTGGTCAAATTTTCATATTCTCTTGTTGCAAGTGAAAGAAGTTTCCAATGCACCAAAGAATGCAACATTTGGATACAATATGCAAAAGTTATGAAGGGTCAAAGTTTGGTTCTTAAAGTGTTTCTTCCACATAGGTACATAATTGATTTTGGAGATGTACATAGTGTGAAGATGGCTTTTTTGGGTTGCTTACCTTAGTTCCCATAGTATAATAAGCTAAAAGTAAAAATTAATCCGTATTTTTTGATTCATAAAATACTTCAAAACTTCAATATCTTTTTTGTCGTGAGTTGGAACACAACACAAAACAAAGTCTATGCACCCCTCCTCACGCAGAGCTTTTTAACAGTACCAAGAACCCGACCCAAGGATGCACAGTTTCAGAGATCTCATTGTCATTGTAACATACAAACAAAACAAACCGAGACTCATTTTTAAGGTATAGATTATTTTTTTTCATTTATTTTGGATTGTGCTTTAAGCGATCTTTGTTGGGTGATCTAGTTCTTTCCATCTTTGTAATTAAATGGATGAAATTGAAAAATGAAGATGAAATTATTCATCCAAAGAGTGTACATTCATCCAAAAATAGCAATAGTATCCTTAGAATATGTCAGGTAACAAATAATGATTTCATTTACATAACTTCTAAAGTCCCAAAGCCTTCTTTTCATCAAATTCTACTCAAAACTATTGCATTGCTATTGCAAAGTGCAAATAACTTTAGAACTTTTTTTTTTGCACATCTAACCATAGTACACCCTCTGTTCCAAAATAAATTCGGGGATTCTTGGAAATGGCTAGATTAACACTTGAGCTGCTCCTATTTTTAGTGGATTGTAGATTTATTGTAGCTTCTAGTAAATCCCACTATGTGTGAAAGAGTGGAAGTCAACAATGAAGCAGCACATGTTAAAAACAAGTCTCAAAATTGACAAATAACCGCCTTTTTTAGATATGCTATAGTGCTATATCATATCTAAAAATCATTTTCTGACCAACATTGGTGCAACAAAATCCAATGACATCCCTCGTACATTACAAAAAATATGAGCTCTCAAAAGGGTTGCGAGTTCAGAAAGGCCGCGGTCATATTATGGAAATTTAATTTTTAATTTTAATTTTAATTTTTTTAAATAAAAAATAAATAAAAGTTTTGTAATGTCATAGGGCCTTGCAGCGAATTTGTTGTAACAACCCTTTGGAGACCTCATATTTCTTGTAATGTTCAATTTCAACGATGTTATGCAATTCAACTCCAAAAAATTCTCAGCAAGAAATTTGTTAGTAGCAATTCTTGTATAGTTGTGGGTTGAATTCATCACCTTTGGTTGGTTAGAGTGCATTTTGATTCCCATTGCAAGAATCAAGTTGCTATATAATCTCCGATTGTGGTATTTGCTTACGGGTGTTTGAATTAGCTTCAATTGTTGCCAATTAAGTTGTAGAAAGCCAATTTCTTGCGCCATATCAAAGTTAATTTGAACAAGTATATTTGGAAACCCCAAATTTATTTCAATACAAAGAGAGCATTTTGCATTAGATTAGTATAAAAATGTGTGAAAGATATTCAAAACACATTTATTTTTATCACATGAGTTACATGATATTTACTTTTGAAGTGAAAAAAAACATTTTTTTCACTTTGCTTGCCTATATTTTAAGGCTTTGAATCTTCTTAGCTTGAAATGTTTGCACTACCGTTGTTGAATTCAAATTCTTTATGTTGAAGAATTTAAGTTGAAAGTCTAGGAAATAYAATTTCAAAACAACATACTTGATTTTCATCAGTAAGTAGAAGTAGGCACAAGATTGAACAAAAAAATAAATCATTAATAGCTCTAAGATGAAATAATACCTATTGGTGAGATTTTTCTAGCATGTAAAGTTTACCTTATCAAACAATTTTCTTGGAAAATTGTGAAAATTGCATTTAATTCATCTTTACTTGTGATATAAAACACAAGGGCACTTGTGAGGAGAGTGGATTGTTTGCTATTTAGAGCATCTTTATCTATACAACAAATGAGCAATGTTATTTGGGGGATGAAAACTTGTGCAATTAATGATTATCTTTGGCATGGCAAAAATTGCAAATTTTTTTTGTTGGGGTAGGTAACTCCAAAACATAACATTGTTTCGTTTACAAATAATTCATTGGATTAAAGATTTACATTGCTTTGTACACTAGGAATCCAATTGTTGATTGGGAATTATCCATTAAAGGACATTTTTGTTCTTTGGGGGTAGCCTAAGGAATTGCTACATTACTTCCAAGGCAAGCAAGCAAAGAGACAACTTGTGGCAAATGGCTCTATGCCCAATAGGACTGCGCACATGGGGTGCGTGAGCCCTGCCTACGACGTCCCACGGCAATAGGTGGGCCCCACCCCCGATGAGCAAGCTCATCGGGACAGCTGTGTTGGGGGTCTTTTGCCCTGTCCCCTCCGCCAGGGGGTGATTTTTTCAAGGCGGGGGTTCAAGGCAGGGAGGGATAATAGAAGTATCAGGGCAATTAATTGAGTCTTTTTTTTCCCACATTGCATCAAGGTTTTCGAGTCCTTTTTTTATATGTTTATTTGGTTTTGGGTTTTTGTGTTATAAAGTGTTTGTGTGTGTTCTAAGTTTTGCAATCTAATTTTTTTTGGATCTTTTATATTGAGTGCAAGAGAAGGCTTTGAAGGTTTTGTCCATCTTAGTTTTAGGGTATAATTATTTTTTAATATATTTAGAGATACTTCTACAAGGCATTCTTCAACGTGCCTTCCGTCCACTCCCTCCTCAAATTACCACCCGGTCTTCTATCTCCATTCCCATGAGAAATTTTTCCCCATCATAAATCATAAGAACTATTAGGCCTCATTCCATAGGAGCATCCATAATAAATAAAATAACAAAACCTTAAAACACGTAAGGAAATAAATAAATCAAAACGTCAACCCTTCAGATGCTTGTTGTTTTCAATAGCACATAAAACCATAAGTACCCTATGGAAAGAGACGTCCTGCAACTTAACGGCATGCATTCTTCACGTTAAGGCTCACTCGCAAGGAAGTCCAGTTATCTCGCAGGGAAGGAAGGTTAACTCCAAGTTACAAAAGTGGGTGAAAACGTCGTGAGGGCTGTCTCACAGTTTATGTGCCCACCTCCATGAGCCCTACCTGCGTCAAATTCTTTATGTTGAAGAATTTAAGTTGAAAGTCTAGGAAATACAATTTCAAAACAACATACTTGATTTTCATCAGTAAGTAGAAGTAGGCACAAGATTGAACAAAAAAATAAATCATTAATAGCTCTAAGATGAAATAATACCTATTGGTGAGATTTTTCTAGCATGTAAAGTTTACCTTATCAAACAATTTTCTTGGAAAATTGTGAAAATTGCATTTAATTCATCTTTACTTGTGATATAAAACACAAGGGCACTTGTGAGGAGAGTGGATTGTTTGCTATTTAGAGCATCTTTATCTATACAACAAATGAGCAATGTTATTTGGGGGATGAAAACTTGTGCAATTAATGATTATCTTTGGCATGGCAAAAATTGCAAATTTTTTTTGTTGGGGTAGGTAACTCCAAAACATAACATTGTTTCGTTTACAAATAATTCATTGGATTAAAGATTTACATTGCTTTGTACACTAGGAATCCAATTGTTGATTGGGAATTATCCATTAAAGGACATTTTTGTTCTTTGGGGGTAGCCTAAGGAATTGCTACATTACTTCCAAGGCAAGCAAGCAAAGAGACAACTTGTGGCAAATGGCTCTATGCCCAATAGGACTGCGCACATGGGGTGCGTGAGCCCTGCCTACGACGTCCCACGGCAATAGGTGGGCCCCACCCCCGATGAGCAAGCTCATCGGGACAGCTGTGTTGGGGGTCTTTTGCCCTGTCCCCTCCGCCAGGGGGTGATTTTTTCAAGGCGGGGGTTCAAGGCAGGGAGGGATAATAGAAGTATCAGGGCAATTAATTGAGTCTTTTTTTTCCCACATTGCATCAAGGTTTTCGAGTCCTTTTTTTATATGTTTATTTGGTTTTGGGTTTTTGTGTTATAAAGTGTTTGTGTGTGTTCTAAGTTTTGCAATCTAATTTTTTTTGGATCTTTTATATTGAGTGCAAGAGAAGGCTTTGAAGGTTTTGTCCATCTTAGTTTTAGGGTATAATTATTTTTTAATATATTTAGAGATACTTCTACAAGGCATTCTTCAACGTGCCTTCCGTCCACTCCCTCCTCAAATTACCACCCGGTCTTCTATCTCCATTCCCATGAGAAATTTTTCCCCATCATAAATCATAAGAACTATTAGGCCTCATTCCATAGGAGCATCCATAATAAATAAAATAACAAAACCTTAAAACACGTAAGGAAATAAATAAATCAAAACGTCAACCCTTCAGATGCTTGTTGTTTTCAATAGCACATAAAACCATAAGTACCCTATGGAAAGAGACGTCCTGCAACTTAACGGCATGCATTCTTCACGTTAAGGCTCACTCGCAAGGAAGTCCAGTTATCTCGCAGGGAAGGAAGGTTAACTCCAAGTTACAAAAGTGGGTGAAAACGTCGTGAGGGCTGTCTCACAGTTTATGTGCCCACCTCCATGAGCCCTACCTGCGACTCACTCGGCCTTTTCGGCCCTTACTTGCCACATAGGATGCCTCCATACGCCCTCATATGCGGAGGCCTAATGTTGCTTTGATCTCAACCTCTTTGTCTTGGACAACTTCACAAAGAAGCATTCCCTATCTTAGCACTTGCCAATCCAATGCAATCTCCCAAAGGTGATGAAAATTTCAAAGTGGTTTTAATGCTAGGAGGGAGAAAACACAACAATTTTTGAAAAGGATCATTCTCATTATTCCTTGGACAAAAGGCCCAAGGGGCACAAAATGTCTCTTAAAGGTTAATATGTACGGGTAGGATAAATATGAGGTTTGACCAGGCACCAAGAGTTTGACATGACAAGTTTCACCAAATTTTTACTAAATACGTAGAGATGCTTGTACCTCATTTGAGCAACTAGTTCCATGAACTTCTAGCCAATCATTGGTATCCAAAGCAAAGCAAATCTCCATTGTATATTGTACCAATGTGCTTTTTGTTGAAAYACAAATAATATTTGGCAAAGAAGCATTCAAGCATGGTTGGGTATAGGGTAACAATCAAGTTCTATCACCTAAGGGACATAGTTTGAAGCCTCCAAAAGCCAAGACCAAAGTCCAAATTTATATCATTTGTTCATTTCCTAGTGTGAAGGCTCAAGAGGCCACATTCTTTGTTTATTGAAATCGATAAACTCTCAAACTTTACCCGCCATAGTGTGAAGTGGCCCTAAAAGTTGTTCAATTCAGCTGGTGCACATAGAGAGCTAATATTACAAGTTACAGGTTATCGTTTACTTCAAGGAAAATGAAACTGCTCTCAACCTGCAGCCTTGAGAACTGCTGCTTTACCATAAGTTACCTGCAGTGACAGGTCAATCCAGGGTATAAAATAATCCTCACTTATTCCTGTCCAGAAAATAACAATGCTGAAACCGGTCGATTTAGTCACCTCCAAGACTCCGAGCACCATTCCGTAATCCTTACTTGACATAAGTCACAGACAAATTCTGCCTCAAATAATACATGCTCATGACACGATTAGATCAGCGATGTGGATCACGTCCATCACGTCAACAATGCCCAGGAACTAAAAAAAGGACCGTTGCAGTAAAGATTCGACTAACATTGCCAATCTACCATTCAGTAAACTGCATAAATACAGAAGTAGGCCCACTACTTATGTCAAGCTTACCGAGAATGTGGGGACCTGAACAGAAGTGACAGAAGCAACATCGATCGTGCAACCCAAGTTCGATATCATTGACAAGTTCCAACCGACTGGAGCAAAATAAAATCAAGACATACTCCAACCAAATAGATTGCAACCGGTTCGAATTGATCAGATTTGAGAAGTGCTAAAACTTGAGCTCACCTCTTCAAATTAAAACAGTTGTTACCATCCACAAATATAAAGCAAAATTTTTCTCTTTGTTGAAGCTCTCAGATGGAGCATTTAAATTTCTTTTTCATATACCAACTAGTGAACTCCATTATAGTTTTTAATAAAACATAAAATTCTATTCTACAAATTGGCTTTGTGTGTGAGATTGTGAGTGCTAGAAGTGTAGTTCTGTGTGTTGTATTCGGTGTAAGCAATTCGGCAGTCAGTAGGCCGACTTGAGGCTGTGGAGGTGATTGGGTTCTTCATCGGCAATTTGAAAGGGAGTAATTACAAATGTGTTTTTGTATTGAAAAATTGAAAAATCCAAAGTGTGTATGAGATGGGTGTTGGTTGATTGTGATGTTGCAGAAGTATTTATAACTTGTGTGTAAATAATTGAATTCATGCTATGTGATTTACGTGAGATCAAATTGTGCTGGTTTGGGTTGTATGATCATARACTAATTGCTCTAATCGGTATTAATATATGAAATACAAATCAAATTGACTAATGAAACAAATAGAGAGACTATGGCTGTATGTCTATGTGTTTTAAGTACGTGAGAAAGGATTTGTACACTTGTTTACACTCCATACTAATTGGATTGGATGATCGTCAAATTGATTTGAATCCCACAGACGGATATTGAGTTTAATTGTGGACCTTTTAGTGATCAGTCATCCTGGGTGGTTGAATGATGGAATCGGGAATTTAATCAAATTGACTGGAAGTCTCCTTGTTGATTTGTTATAGAATAGAATGAAATCATTCTGGTTGAAATTAATTGATTAACACTCGTATGTGAATGCTAGTGAATGGAATGAATTTGATAAAGGTTCGATCAAATAGAGATTAAACATAATTTAAATTATTTGACTAAATAATAAATCATACCATCCTATGCGTTGATAAATTTTATTATTAGATTTGGATGTCATGAAAATATTCAATCTTTATAGACAAATTAAATGAGAGTTATGTTTGATTAATAAGAGACATAGTGAAATAAATTTGAACCATGGAATATGTTTTGGTTTGGTTACAAGGTTGGAACTCTGGTCAGGAATTAAAGTGGTGATTAATCCATCTATTCATCACCACCACTAAACTAGTGAATATTAATGAATTGAGAATACTACCTAATAGTCTTGCGTTCAACTTAACCATGTATTATTTGTGGTGGTTCACGTGTGCTAAATTGGAGCATTGAATAGTTCTTCTTTGGATTAGTTGGGAATTAAAGAGAATACAAATTGTCAAATCACCCCAACTTGTGGCAAGATTCTTTCCAAATTAGAATCCTTGATTTGACCTAATTTAATTAACTTTGAGAATGATACAATTTGTAAATTGTTAGCTAATAGTCAAATTGAATTACACCCATCTTGGCATCCTAAATTAAATTACAAAAGTTTGATAGTTAGATATGAGAGTCATGGCAAGTTGTGGCAATTACAAATAGAACCAAATGCAGTACGGCAAGTCATACAAACATGTCCTCCTCTTCACTCCGTGCTCATGTACTGGATCTGTCGTTTCTCCAGCTTCATTTACGAAAGCCTTCTTCAACCACTCTTCTCGATTGTTTGCATAACGGAGCTGCTCTCGACCACTCATCCTTCTTGGTGGAGGTCTTACATCTACTTGGCCATCAAATCTGGCCCTCTGTTGTCTCCACTAATGGCTCATTGGCAAGTACCGTCTATGTCCAAGATAAACATTCTTCTTCAATGCTTTTAAACGGCATGTCACTACGTTTGGACCACATATAGGACATGCCTTATACCCTTTTGTTACTTGGCCGGAAATTAATCCATACGTAGGGAAATCATTCACAGTCCACATTAGAATGCCATGTAGCTTAAATGCTTCGTCTGCAGTGTTTTTCCATGATGCATCCATGCAATCAACCCCTTTCCATAGCAATTGCAGCTCTTCAATTAATGGTGCAAGGTATACGTCAATGTTCTTCTCTGTCACGCTTTCTTTTCCAGGTATGATGAGCGTTAGCATCATAAAAAAGTTTTTGGTCACCAGCCATGGAGGAATATTGTAGTTTAGCATAACCACAGGCCAAGTGGAGTGGCTAAGGCTTTGATTCTGAAAGGGATTCACACCATCAAGTGCGAGGCCCAGCCTTACGTTGCGCTCTTCTTTTGCAAACCATGGCCACTTGTTGTTCACATGATCCCAAGCTTTGGAATCCACCACGGATCTCATYACCTTATCTTTGCTTTTCCCGCCTACGTGCCACTTCATAAGCTCCGACAATTGCGTATTGCTGTACATTCTTCTTAAACAAAGAATCAACGAAAAATGTCTTAATACTTTCACCGGTATGGTTCTAGAGTTTTGTACATAAAAGGCCATATTCGTTATATTGAGACTTTTTGCAGATTTTGAGACAGAATGCTAGTTATTAGAAAATTCATTTAAAATAATAATAATAAAAACCAAAAATAAATAATGCTCAAATAGTGATCCTATAATGAAATTCTAAGAGTTGGTGTTGTTACTTATTTATAAAAAAATACTAGAAAAGAGATAAAGCGGTTTATCTTCGAGTCAAAGAGATAAAGCGGTTTATCTTCGAGTCAAAGAGATAAAGCGGTTTATCTTCGAGTCAAAGAGATAAAGCGGTTTATCTTCGAGTCGAAGATAAAAATGAGACTGCGAACAGTCTCAATATAACAAATATGACCTTATAACGAGATTTGTGGCAAGTTGGCCACTCCGTTGCATCTTGTAGTTCTTTCCGAAACAAACAACATCCATCTCGACACGCATGCTAGCTCAGCATCAAGGTTTTCAAGTTTGGAGTACAATAGGCAATTATAATTTCATTGAATTATGGGAGGAAAGGGATCAGGAGCGTGCTCAATCAACATTGACAATTGCTATCGTAGTTTTTGAGAGTTTGATTGCAAATTTTTCAGTTCCGATATTCTCAAACTTCGACATGGTACATTCTATGTTCGATGTCAAGTTCAACTTTCAACTCTACTTGAGTTGCAAATTGAGATTCCAGATGAGTGTATTCAAACCGGTAGTCCTCAAAAGGAGTATTCTTGAACCTTCATATCAACAGCACTCTAGCGCTGAAGATCAGTGTCGAAATCCATAGCTCTCAAGAAAAACACTTACAAACAAATTTGTGAAGGAGTGGAGTACAGGGTGTGTTCCATTCGGTTTTCTTTCGTCTATTGAATTGCAAGATTGACCATAAAAATCAGCAATGAAAAAAAACATACGTACCTTCCTGTAAGATCGATCTTCTGTGAGACTGTGATGAACAATACACGGCAAGCTGAGATGGTGGTGTCCTAATTCAACACACAAACAATCAGTCACAACTTGATTGAAGCACTCAGTTACGATGTTTGTGCAAGCTCCCTTCCATCAAGCCCAAAGGCATCACACTTCAGCTTCTTCCTCTGAAGGAGGGATCTCATGGTCTACAGGGTCCCGCTCTCAAACTGCGCAGCATGGTGTGTCAGCCTTTTATGGCCTTGCCAGAAATGAAGACACGATAGCAAAGCTCGACCTGCACGTTGACGATTCAAGATTCACTTCCTTCGGCGCACGAGTATGGTCCTTGCAGAAAGTTGCTTATGAAGACGTGGTTCTGAATCAGTCGCGATTGACATTGGGATGAGACAGTTTGAAAATCTAGGTCTTGAAATTTTGAAGCGTAGAAGGTGAAGCGGTGGAGGTGTCAATGGAGGCCTAAGGGAGCAACGTTGAATATGTGCGGAGCTTACCAAGATCCCTTACTGTATTCAGCCAGTATCCTAAGGATAAGTGGCAGTCAATTATTTTTTTAAACTTCAAAGTCTTTTTTTGGTAGTTGGACTGACGCAAGTGCATGTGCAGGGTCCCACAAGAATTTATGAGCAGCCGCAATTTTGGCCACTGCGTGGAAGTAGCACCCTGCAAACAACGTAATCAACCAAGGTCGTGGCCGCAGAAACTTGCTAGGAAGGGGGCAATGACGTCAACAAGAGACATGATGGTCAGGACAGATGTGGAAGGCGATATACTCTCTTCTGAAGACATTGACGATGATGTAATGGAGGAGGAACTGGAAGTGGACAGTGACAACCACTACAGTGAAGAAGATGGCCCAAAATCAGAGCCTTCCAACAATTATGTAGACGAGTTGGAATTACGCGAGATCAAGTTATTGAAGCGCATGGCAAAGAATGGCGCTGCCTCCAATCAAGTACAAGCAAAGATCCGCAAGCTCGGTGTAAGGGGGAAGGAGGAGGTTGGCAATATTGACAACATCCAAGGGCGTCACAGGCAAACTGAGCAAAAACATCTAAAAAATAATCAACAGGAGGTTGATCAAAGAGATTGGGTTGAAGTAGACCATGCAGGATGTCCTATTGGAGTGCATAGGTCCGCTTGGTTGACAAAGCTCCGTGGATACTCTCGTGACTTGGATTGGAGTGTAGACGATTTCAAGTCTCATCCACGATCTTTGTTGTTAGCGGTGAAGGACAAAATGGCTTCAAAGTTTGAATACCGTGGTGGACTTTGCGATGTTCCTGAGGATATCTTCTTCCAAATTCTACGGCAACAAATGCGAACAAGGAGATCAAACATGAAGAAAGTGATAGAGTCCGGTGGCAAAATCCCCACATATGTAAAGGGACATCATGTGCAAAACTTCAAGAAGCTGATTGAAAGGACAGACAAGATAGCATATTCTGAACGGATGAAGGCTGCACGACAGAACATGCAGCATGTGTCCAACAGTGGGCGATCGGACGGTGAAGTGAAATTGGACCTTGTAAGTGATGTACACTTTTTTGAGTTTTTTTATCTTATTTTATTCTTGATGTGCTTGTAGATGGGATATTGTGATCAAAGTAAACAATGGCTTATTTGTACTATAGAAAATATTTAGGTAAGTTACCATATGGATTAAAGTTCTCTTGTAGTGTATGAGAAACAATCATAAGTACTACAATCAAATGAATACTTAATTAGTGTCTCAAAGTTGATACTAACATCTTGTAATAGTGAAAGCGAAGACAATCTTATGACTACATGAAGTCATATGGATATTGTCATGTGACTTCATGTAGGCATATGTGGCTAGTCTTGTGACATAGTGTGCAATAATATTAGGTCAATTACATGTCTATTTGCAAGTATATTTGGCAAGTCATATAACTAGTGGCCATTTTGTGAATGCGGTAAGGTAAAATTTATAGTGCGATAGGTTGACGTGTTTTGGTTGCCATTGTTGTAGGCTGCACAATTGGGCAGACCTCCAACAGAATCAGAAGTAGAAGCAGAGCTTGCAGCATTGGAGAAGGTTGAGCAGAATCGCTCATCTAGTTCAAGAGGGAGGATGAGTTATTCAAGGAGGGGCGGCAAAGGCTTGGAAGAAATGCGGAATGAGTTGTATAATTTTAAAGACTCCGTGAATGAGCAGTTAAGTGACGTAAATGCCTTAGTGAAAGAGTTGTTGTCCGAAGTCCGGAAGCAAAATGGAGGGGGTACACACCCATTGAGTTCTCAAGTGGGCACCACAAGAACAGAAGATGCAGCCGGTGAGGAAATGATGGAGGGACATGTAACTGTGAGCAACCCAGACCTCGTGAAGACACGGAAAGACATTGGTTCATTGCCCAATGCAATGAACGCATGTGAAGTCATGTTAGTGGATACAACAACTGAGGTTTGTACAACTTTTTTGTCTTTACATGCCCTTTCACATACTTGAATTTTTTACATTTTCAATATTGGTGATTTGAAAGACATGTGAAGTGAAAGAGTATGATGTCTAATTCCAATAACTTTGACTTTTGGATAGGAAGGGGCTACCGATAAGTTGTGGAGTATAAACCACAGTGAAAAAACACTACCTACAGAGGAGACGGCTCTAGAAAAAGTATGTCATGCAAAGGGAAGGAAGGACAAAGAAAGTGCCAAGAAGAGAAAGATGGAGGTGGAAAAGGACGGGGTGGATAGGAGTGCTCGATCCACCCGTGCTACATCGTCGCGGGGGAAAGGCAGTGAGAAGATGAAGAAGGTGAAGGGTGATCCAAAGGTGTGTTTGTGTGGAGTTGATAAATTTTATGTTCTTGTTATGATGCGTAGTGTGTGCAGAGGATGATTGTGCACAATGATGCAGTCATATCGCGAGTCATCTACAGTGATTTTTGTGTGAGTCATATTTTGAGATTTTATGACTCACTGCAGTCATATTTTGCAGTCATAAAATACCCATTTTGTTGTAGTGTAAAGAACCATTCAAACAATCTTTCAGAACAAATTTGCATTATTAAAAATTATTTTGCAACCTAGACATTCCAAAAAACTTCCATTTCAGAGGCACATTATCCATACTTCAATATTGATAAACAAATGGACAAGAAGCTACAAAAATTAGAATTGCAAAATGTCAAAATGCTATCCAAATAGAAATTTAGAGAGCAAACAATAGAATTAGACATCTTACTCTAACTTGAATGTCTTAAAAATTCAAGAGAGGGACRTAAGATAAAATGCACCATAATATATAAGATGGATGTGTTCTAATAGCCAACTTTCCATGTTCAATCACTTCAGCCACAAAGATGCTATCAAATTTTTTTTCTTTGATAAATTCTTCCACTATCACACTTGTGACTTGGCTATGGGTCCTTGTGACAACCAAGACTTAAATACCCATCACATCACACTCTAAATAACAAGCTATATAGTAATTAATGACCCCTACATGGTCCCCAATGCGCTTCACTTCTTAGTATATCAAGTACTGTAAAAAAAATTGAATGCATGAAATGAAGCAAGTTGAGCCTGGGATTTTAACTTGATTTGTGCCTGCAGTGGGTGTTTTGCTTGCTTGCTTGTCAGCAGGCACCTTGTGACAGCGCATTTTGAAGCTCATTAGAGGGATAAGGGTGTCTACAACGCGAAGCAGAAGAAGAATGGGAGACAAGGTACGAGGTGTCCGCAGTCACAATCATAGTTATTTTCATTCTGAGTTGCCATGAAGATAATTAAGCTTGCTACAGCATTTTCATTTCAAGTTGTAATTAAGAATTTAAGATAATTGAGCTTGTATGCTAGTTGATGCACAATGATTTTCACACGTTGGGGATCTTGCGTCATGACTAGATAAGTAAACCTAAAACCAACAAATTAAAAAAATTAATCCTATTAAAATACCAAAATCCTATATTTAGGCATATCAAATGTACAATAAGAATACATAATGTTGGTTTTTGGTGCATTTGTTGGTTTTGGATATACATATTTAACTAGTCCTGAAAAAGTTAGAACAAAAAGAATAGCAAAATCATTATACTTTTGTTTGGTTGAAAAAATAATTAATTTAATATAATTTTAAATATTATTTGATTTTACTATAAATGGAAGTTTCTAATAATTTCTCTAACTTGTTAATTAAACAATAGGAACTTTTTATTGTTCTAATAGCAAAGGGTTTGAGGCAAGATTGTTCGAACGTCCCTTGACATTCGGACATGCCGTCCGCCGGGACCGTCTGCCCGTTGGAGACGTAGGCAAACTGACTCGGCGACAGTGATTTTTTGAATTTTGTGAGTCCATCCGCCTATTCGAGTCCGCCTGTTCGCCTCCGCCTTTCCGCGTTTGCCTTTCGCGTTTGCCTATCCGCGTCCACCTGTTCGCGTCCGCCTGTCCCCGTCCGCCTGTCCGCATTCCGTCCGCCGGACGTGAGCGTCCCGCGGATTCGGATGTCTGATTTTGGGACGCAATTTCTGCCGGGACATTGGACGTGGACAACCCTGGTTTGAGGATTACACTTTTTGGATCTTTGGAAATTGACTAATAATAGGAGTTCAAGTTTCATTTGAACTAGAATAATAACTCAATTGAACTATTGTTGTGTTGATATTTAGAATACCTTGGTGCTTATTAGGATGAAATGTCTGTGGCAAAAGCATATGATCTTACAAATTTATTTATCTTTCTCTATATATAACACCAAAAGATATTGCAAGCAAGGTTGGCATCGTCATATAACGTCTGGACGGACATGACTCTGATGATGCGTCAAGATTTAATCCAAGCGTCCGTCAAGATCCTGAAAAAAATAAAAATACATCATCATTGATACCCACAAATATTCCAACGTAAAAAGCGAGCGTCACATCCAGATGAACAATCTTGATTTCAAATACAAAACTTAGAACTCAATTAAGAACAACACAAGATTCTTACTATAGCAAAAAGGCATTAGTACAAAAATTGCCCTTAAATTTGAAAATTTATTAAACATTGTAAAGTGTGCATTACAATTCTTTTATGCACCAGTGATAGCCCAAAATCCCAAATTGAAAAGATTATAATACATTATGGTATAAGGTGACTTTTTAAAGGCACCACATGTAGAAAACTTACTAAGACAAATGCCTGTCAAAATTTTCTCACTCTACACACTACAAGAAACATGCCCAATTAGATGACAAACCCATTTTTTTTTAATCGGATTTTAGGTGACATCCAATGCACCAACCCCACGTTTTTATGTCAACAAAAACATCCAGAAGAACATCAATTTGACATGAAAACATGGGGTTGTATTGGATGTCACCTAAAGTCTATTTAAAAATAAATTGGAGCTTGTTACTTAAAATGCGGGTTTCCTACAATGACATATCCAAGGGGTTACTTAGTCAATGTCACTATGCTTTGCTCCTTCATAATCCAAGTGCATGAATATTTTCAAGAAACCTTTGAGAGAAAATGACAACAAAAACACTTGCAACTTGTCACTATCCCCTTAACTATCCCTTCAAAAAATACAAATAGGGTGCCCTCGGGAAAATTTAGTGTTATTGTGTGAATCCTTGTGTGAATCAAAAAAATCCCCCCTAGATACCATCGATCTTCTAAGAAAATCCAAACCAGTGATGTCCATCAAGCGGACAATCTTGGCCATCCAAATATAAATACAAAATACAGTTTCAAAATATATTTAAGATATGCTTACAAAGTACGGATTATAAAGGGAGAATATAAAGTACATATGTAAAATATGGATAAAAAATACGGATGTAGATTATTTGAAATATAGATACGGATACAAATTGAAAATTGAAAATAAAACAAAAAAAAATTCATATTAAAAGCACTAAGAATTTATTCCTCAAAAATGCAAATATAGTGGTGGTGGATGAGGGGGAAGTCAGTTCAATTGTAACTTTGTATTTGAATTGAATTTAGCCCAATCTATCACTCAGGGTTGTTCGCCCTGACAACTCGACAACTCGACGAACACGACGTGTTCAACGTCAAGTAGACCTTTTCATCCGTCTAATAGAGTCAATGTCAAGTTGACTTTTAGTCAAAAATTTTGACCCTGCCCGTTTGCCACATGTCTTCCAGTTGGCAACCACGTGGCAAAAACTAGGGCAACTGCGGGTAGGGGCAATCTCAAGTAGGGGAGAGTGCGATAGGGGCCACCCTTCACCACCCGCACTCACCCTTTCGCCATGCGCAGTCGCCCCTTCACCACTCGCACTCGCCCTTTCGCCATGCGCAGTCGCCCCCTTCACCAGCCGCACTCACCTTTTCGCCATCTGAAGTCGCCTCTACCCGTAGTCGCCTTTTTTGGACCCATGGTCGCCCTACCCGCAATTGCCTTTTTGGGGCTTTCCACGTCGGATGAAAATATCTGCCCGTTGGGAAGAAAATTTTCAAAATTTGGGCGACCGCGGGTGTGGGCGCCTTTGAATTTGTTGAGCATATGCGACACTCGACATACTCCACATGCGATGTCAGACAGACAACTCGACACCGAAACCCGAAAACGCGTTCGATAGAACAACCCTCCTATCACTATTCACTCAAAAGACAACACACAATAAAGTCAAATCACAATGTATAAAGGTAAAAACCACTGAGACTAACCTATGTTATACTTCTCTTGGCTTGAAGAAGTTTGAAGTTGCATTGAACTGCCTTCCTATTACTTGCAATCACTTTGTCTTATTCAAGTTCTTGTTCAACTAAACCTTCCATTTTTTAGCAACTTTGAATTAACGAAGAAGTCACCAACAAAAGCACCAAAATGGCTTCCAAATATTCAAATTCTCTCTTGAAAGTTATGAACTTTGACAATACTAACCCCTAAAGGACTGACATGTTTTTTTTTTGGCTAAATAGCAATTTTGGGTATGTACATGAGATTGGGGATTTTCATATTTTTGGCCCACAGTTTTATAGATGGTGCAGACAAGGAATATCTTTCATGTAAACTAAATTTCATGACATTTGGAAATATGAGTCAAAAGTTATGGCCTAATATGTTATTTCTTTTTTGTAAATGTGTAGTTTGGGTAGATGAGAAAAAATCACTTTTCTCAAAAACAAAAATTTGAAATTGTTTTTTTAGGATTATATATACGTGAAAAACTTTGAATCATTCCATTTTGATCAATGAGTCAACAATTATGAGGATTTTTTGTTTGCAGGAAGTTATGGATTCTCTACTCTAAAATAAACTTTAAAGTCCTTAATCTTACTCAGTTTTCAATTATTGGAAAATTTTGGGAAAGAAAAAATTATAGGATGTAGATTGTTTATTACAACATTCCAACCATTGGAATTGGCATATTTCAATTCCATAATTAAATTCTTAACAATTTAATGGTCAATTTCATTATATTGGCGCCATTCTGCCGCCAAAAATGGCATTCATACCGCCAAAAATGGCTGTGTCTGTGCCATTTTAATGGAATGTCGTGCAATTTCTAGCGTATTTCACGCCATTGTAATGGAATGGGCACCATTCTAATGAAATGGCTCGCCATTTTAAGTGAGTGGTGCCATTATAACAAAATTGACCATTTTAGTATTTTGAATCATTCTCTACTACTGTCTACTTACTATTTTTTTAATATATATTGTTCAATTCCAAATGATTTGAAGATTTTCAAGCACCACCATTTTGGACTTCTTTTTTTATAATAGAAAAGTGAGCTTGTGAAATACGGTTGACTGGTTTTTTGCAAGGCAAGAAAAATGATTTTAGGTAATTTGAATGCTTATATCTTGCAATCCTTGCTTCGGAAGTTTCTGAAATTTTTTCCACATGTTTTCAAGTCATCATACTACAAGATCTTACAGTCGCATGTGTCAAAAAATCTTTTATTTTCAAAAATTTGATACTTGTACTGCAAATGGCAATTTTAGAGCAATTTAGAAGAAAACATAGTCATGAGACTTTGGAGGTTGGTAAAAGCCAACACGGAATTTTTTTTGCAAATCTAACTATAGGATCTTACACCTAACTAGTATGAAGATGGGTGGAAAAAATTTCAGAATTTCGATTGCACAAATTGCAAGATATTTGCATTTAGAGTGGAAAAAACAAGTTTTGTAGCACATTGCGGGACTAGATTATTTGACTTTGAACCTTCTTGACTTTAATATTTTGCACTATAGAGTTTAGAGCTTTAAATCTTTTTGGTTGAGAATTGAGTTGAGAATCTAGAGGGATTTTTTTTCCCTCAAAACTTCATTTTTATTCTTTAAAAAATTGTTAAATAGGAGTAGGCATTAGATAGAAGGAAAAACTAAATTATTAGTATCTAAAATGGTGGAATTAAATTGCACTAATCCCAAAGGTGAGATTATTCTAGAAACCAAACTAAACCATGTGGAACTTTTTTTTCTCTTAAAATTGTAAAAATTGCATAAAAAAATGAATCCTACAAGTTATTTTTCAAGAAGATGCTCTAATTGCCCAAAAAACAAGATTGTCTATTACTTTCACATAATAAATCCAAATGGAATGAATCAATGCCTTCCATGTAGACAAAATTATAAGCTATGAGAAAAAAAAGTCTTAATTCAAATTTTTGAAACTTTTTTTTGCTGCCCCCTCTCCCCTGTGTTGAGTTGTTTTGGGCATAACTTTTGTCGCAGGCACCAATTGATAAAACATTATATTTTCATGAAGCTAATTTGTTTCTCTATCTACAAAAAAAAATTTCAAAAAATCAAGACAAAAATTGAGACCGTAGGTACATGCCCAAAATCTACTTTATACCCTGAAGGAACAAATGGTCTTTTAGGAGTTAAATGGTCGCTTTAAGAGCATACTACCTTAGATGGAACTAGTGAACCTTCATATGTACAAATGGAAATATTTGTAAAAATATTTGTTGATTTTGATGGCTTGTAGAGTAACTTTCTTGAGATAAAGCAACCTAATTGTAAAGGCAACCTAATTTCACTATTCAATGTAGAACCTCTCTAACCCAACCAATTCAGAAGTGGTCTGACACATTGGCATAACAAATGTTTGTTGGTTTAGAGAGAATCATTAGCATAACAAATGTTTGTTGGTTTAGAGAGAATAAGATGTAGTCTGACATTTGTAATGAGGCCCAATCCAAGAGCGGTCTGACAACATTGGCTTACTAACAGTGGTTTATTGGCTTATAAAGGAACAACTTAGAAAGGTTCTATTGAAGGCACCACCATTTTAAATTAAGAGCCTTCGGATTGGCATTGTGCACCATTGCAAGGTTGAAGTGGCAAATCAAAAGTCAGATTTTGAATTCCACGTGGGCTTTAAATTTCTTTTCAATGAAAGAGAAATTCTGGCTCCAAAACTTTTGACATAAGGTAGGAGGTCCATAAAGCGCCCATCTAAGAGCTGAAGCTCACTTTTGGCAAGGTGAAATTGCTTGAAATAATTTTTCAGTACATTTTGGGATTGGCATCTAACCCAAGTAGTTTCATATTTTTTGGAGCTTTGTGGAATTAGTTATGAATATTTGAAGTTGCAGGAAATTTCATTTCAATGGGCTCTAAAACCGACCACCTCTTCAAATATAAACTGCTTGTGGAGAGTGCAAAATGTACATCCAAAGCCTGATTGGTTTTAGAACCTGCTCCATTTTAGGACCTCCTACCATACATCATACTTATTAGCATTCATCAGATCCACATCCAAAACCTCGAGTGTAGTCTCATTTTGCCAATCCTTAACCCTTAAAGGACAAGGCAGGCGTTTTGTGACCTTTGGATGACCAAAATCTCATTTGGTGAGTGGATACTTGCCAATTTTCATCTATTATTTTGTGAAAGTGACCACACATATGTCAATCATTATGGGAAGCCAAATTTAGTGTTTTTAATTGCTTCCATATTTATAGGTAGCCCTAATTCTATGAAGATAGTAAAGATTTTCACATGAAAGTGTTTCGTGCCATACTGTACTTCTTGCAATTTTTGAATGGGTAGCATCAAATATTGGTTTGTACAATTTTTCCGAAGCTAGACATGTGCGTAAACCCTGTTTTTCCCCTCGGTCAAGCGCTACATTTTGCACCCCACCTTTCCCTGCGGTGATAGGTCTGTCCTTTAACATAAGAACCTAAAATCCATTAACCCTTAAAGGACATTTCATGTCCGGGCTTGGTCAAACTTCATTAGATTTCTACATTAGAATTTATATTTCAAAATTTTGATATTTTTCACATGTAGTAATATGTATTTAAAAAATAATTTAATTTTTTTGTAATTTAAAACATCAAATTGAATTTCATATGATTTTTTGAAGAAATTTCAGTATAAAAATCATAGTAGTTACAAAAATGCTTAAAATAATATGAAAATTTTATGAAAAATGGAAATAGTGGTCTCAAACATCATGGCATAAGTAGTAAATACTTGGAATTTACACAAAAAGAATTTCAAAAGAAAACGTTAAAAAGTGTTGTATTTAGAGCTTTCAAGATACAATCTTCAATGTGTCAAAAACATTGCAATTTCAAACATTTTGAAAAAAATCAAATGAGATTAAAAAGTAGATTAATAGAGCTTCATTTTCTTGGTTAAGCTTAAAAGCAATTAAAATCAAAAACTATATGAAAACTCAAGTTTGACTTTCAAAATGCTTTTTGGGCATGCAATGTCCTTTAAAGGTTAAGTAATTGAATTGAATGATGTAACAATGTCAATTCAATTTTAAGCCTCCAAAAATTCAATTTTAAGCTTCAAAAAATTCAATTTTGAAAGAAACAAAAAACATTTACAATTTTCCTAATGAAGATTGCTAAAACTCATCAAAAGAAGAGCCTCAAACATTAAAAATACTTGGTGGAACCTACGGTTCGTGGTACTCCGTACAGATCTACATTAAGGCCTATTGAGCAAAATCACGATCACGGTGGGACTCGAACCCACAATCTCCCGCTCCGGAGGCGAGCGCCTTATCCATTAGGCCACGCGACCTCAGCCGATGTCATTGAACAATCCTGATTTAGCTTATATTAAGTCTTCTGCTGTTCTAGAATCCCCTCACAGGCTCCACGGTTAGTTATGGGTCCTCCAGCTTAACTGTTACTGCGCACTCATCAGKAAGTAGTGGCCGTTAATCATGACCAGGGTTAGTTAGTGATGGACTCTTTTCGAGCAAAGGAAACAACGCTTCTTCACAAACTGCAGGAAATTCTTCAGCATCACAGTTGGACAGTACTTTATTATTCCTCAACATCACCTCCGGAAACGCAAAAGCATCTTTGCAATTAGTCCACATAAAAAAAACCCCACAAAGAATGAAAGTATAATCGTGTCTTAGTTACCTCCCAACGAGGATTTGATTGGCAAAAACCTGCTCAATTAAGAAGGCCGGCCACAGGCATGACAACCACCAAGGTTTTCATAATGTAAGCGATTGCACTCCATGTTGTCTGATTTTCCTGGTATGCATTTCAGGTGCCTGATCRATCCA